>APFE030229896.1:0-55248 GCA_000404065.3 Pinus taeda
GGTTCTTAACACTCTTGCCACCTGGGCTCTTAGGATTTCTAATGAGAATCACCTTAAAGAAGAGAAATCTCATCTCTTGAGAGTTTTTGAAAATAATGGTTATAGCAGACAACAAGGCCTCAGAGCCTTTCAAAGAGCCTCTAAAGAATCTCGAGTTAAGCCTGCTTGTGATGTTCGTAATTCCAATGTGTTGTTGCCCTTCATCCAGGGGACCACCTATAAGATTGCTCATATTCTTAAAAAGAATAATGTCGCTTCGATTTTCAAACCCTTTACCGCCATTAGAAACTCTCTTAGATTTGTGAAAGACCTGGTTAACCCTAAAGAAAAGAAAGGAGTTTACTCAATTCCTTGCTCATGTGGGGTTCCTTACATTGGTGAAACTAGAAGATCCATCAACCAAAGAATCCAAGCTCATGCAACTGACATTAGGCACTGTGGTTCTCATTCCTCAGCTTTAGCCAAACATGTGGTAACATCTAAACACCACATGTGCATTGAGGAAACCCATGTCATCGCCAAAATTAATCATTTCCATCATAGGAAGCTAAGAGAAGCAATTGAGATTGCGGAACATGCAATCAATCTCAACATAGATGATGGTTGGAAGTTGAGTAGAAGTTGGATCCCAACCCTTTCCTCTTGACTATTTTATTTTTTATTTTTTATTTTTTTATCCGTATTCTATCTTGAATCAATCTTTTCCATTTTTAATTAATCAATCTAGTTAGTTTATAACCGTGTATCTTGTATTAACAAATTAATAAATAAATATTATACCCTTAATTGTTATTATATTGTATTAAATCCTTTCTCTTTTTAATATTTTATATTTTAAAATTTCCTATAAAATAGTTAATTTATTATTAATATTATTATTTCATCTGTATTCTATGAATATTAATTATTTTACATTCTCTCTCAGTAATGAATTTAATTAATAAATTTAGTTAGTTTATAACCTTGATCTTGAATAAAATAATATTCAATAAATAAATATCATACCTTTATTTATTATTCATTTCTCATATTTAATTTAAAAAAAAAAGTAAATAAATTTAGCAATATAATTAATTTCTTAACAACCTTCCCAACGGCTAGCTCTTTTTTTTTTGTAAGCTAGGATGGTACTCATTCTATTACTTTGATCAACAGAACATTACAACATATCCAAAAAAGATAGTTTAAGCCCGCCCTCTTGGGGAAACCGGGACATAGCACCATCTATAGTTTTTAATAGCAGCCCAAAAATAATAGATCCACAGTCTGGCAAACTTAGCTAAGTAAACCATACAGTCTTGAAACTTACTAAAACTATTGCTAAAACTACTGGTCTGAATAACATGATTGTTCCTATCTTGCACATGAACAGAACCATAACAAAAAAACCATTTGTAGTTTCTAACCATCAAATAACTCAGTCGTTGCCGCCATCAGTATGCTTGTTTGCAGCTTCTTCTGGTCCAGGATGGTCCCGATTCAGCATTTGCTGGATAGCATCCAGCTGTTCTTCCTGCTTTGTCATAGCTATACGCAGATAGCTCAGTTCTCTGCGAATAGTTTGATCTCCGAGAGCCAGCTCCACCATTTCTTTGGCCACGTGCTCCATGGCCTTGGCAAGGAGTCCCTTCATAACCCAATAAATATGCAGCGATTGTTTTATTAAGGACATCCGTCCTCTGGTATGGCCCGGATCATGAAGGAGGAATTCCAATTCTTCCATTTCCTCATCCGACTGATTCTGCAACGCTTCCTCCTCAAGGAAGTCCATGATTCTGCGCACAGCCGAGTGGGAGTGACGGATAAAGGCCTGCTCAGCCCGACGAACGTGGAGGTTGATAGTTTCCCTGGGTTTTCTTCCCTTGCCCGAGCGCCTGGAAGATTCGCCCTCCTCCTTCACAGGCTCACTCTGCCCTTTGCCCCGCTTGCCCGGCTGGTCCCTTTCACTGTCGGGAGGAATGCTGTGCTTCCGCAGGCCGGAGCGACGAGTCCCCGCTTCCTGATAGTCGGGAGGATCAATCCTCACCTTCTGCTTAGCCTTTTCAGCTGGGATCTTTTGAGGGTTCCGGCGGTCGCTCACACCTCTTTTACCCAAATCTTCCTCCTGGGCGACCTCCACCTCATCCTGTGTGGAACGACGCTTCCTCATGCCATAGAGGCGAATCTTCGAGTCCCGGCAATTCAATTGCTCCGTCTGCATCTGTTCCTGACCTTCCTCAGCCGCGTTCTTATGATAGTGCCTACCATCGCGCACAGTCTCCGGGATCCTATCGTCATCCGAGTTATCCTCGATCTCCCACACAGTGAAAGGCGGTTCCTTCTGCATAAAAATTTTGCCTTCTGGGCTCCTATTCTCTTCCCTCGTATTCTGACGCTCCTCAACCTGTTTCAATTTCCGCCTGGTCTCCATACTGTCTACGGGCCTGTCTCGGTGCTTTCTCTGTCTGCCAGAGGTTGTAACAGCTCTCTGGTGCCGCTTAGTGGAAACCTCCGATCCTTTCCAAATTGGGAACTCACAGCATGCCGTAACAATCGGCCAGCCGCGATTATAAAGCAAAAGCCTTTCATCGGGGATACAAGTTGGGCCGGTTTTCAAGAGCCGCCAGTAGATCTCCGTCGAGTCCCTGCTCTCAACCATCATTTCCGTATTACTCTCCTCAGCTGTGCTGTCAGACGAACCGTATCCATCACCTCTCATAGTTCTGGCATTAATTGACTTACCATGTGTGTACTTCTTTCTAACCGCTCCACCCGCCTCCATTGTACTGCCATCAAAATTCTGATCCGTCATCCTGTAGGCCGTAATTATGACTGCATCAGGTCCCAAAAGCCCCATGTTGTTCAGACGGGAGCTCCACTGTCCCCTTCTAGGCCAGCTCACTGTTCCGTGCATTGGCATTTGTGGTTTTATCATGATCGACCTTGATAAGGTCCGCCAGCGCCTTCCACTCCTCGTTTCCCTCTACGGCTCGCCACTGGCTATCGATTGTGCTGCCACTACCTCTACATCCCCAATTGGCCAGCCAATCCGCAGCCTGATTCCCTTTTCTGCGGACATGACTGATAATTCTGTAGTTAATACGATTGAGGAGTGCTGCAATTTCTTTAACTATCCCCGCAGTCCGCCAGCTTTTGGCAACCTTCTCCCATCCCTGCCCATTGTTAAGCCTCCGCAGTATGTCCACCGCAAGTTGCGAGTCCCCTGTAATTTCCAACTTAGAGTAGCCATTCCTGATGGCTATCTGAAGACCTTGATGAAGGGCCCAAAACTCAGCCTCATTATTGGTCATCTGGCCTCCCCAGTCAGCGAAGATCCATCTGACACGGCTATTACTGTCTCTGAAGATCCCTCCGAAGCTAGCATCGCCCGGGTTCCCCTTCGAAGCCCCGTCGAAATTGAGTTTAACAAAATGGTCACTAGGATAGCTGAACTCGTCTGGGCTTTGAGTTCGCATGCCATGGCTGGTCGAACATTTGAAGTGAACCATTTCAGGTTTTAGGTTTATCTTATTCAGAATTTCTTGTTCATCCAAATTTGGCTTCCAGTCATCATTCGCCCATTTACTGACAAGGATAGTCTCTCGCATACTCTCGACCACCCGTTCCCAGATTATCTCTGGATTTTTGGCAGAATTTTGAAATATCCGCCTATTGCGCTCTTTCCAGATCATCCAGAGGATAAAGGGGGAGATAAGATTCCAAGCCCTCTGGATCACCCTGCATCCAAAGGTTTCTTTACCCCAGTTGAAAATTAGATCATTAAATTCCCTACTATTAATTCCTGGTTTTTTGAACAGGCGTTTGGCAAGCATCTAGAGTTTCTCAGTATACGGGCATCTGACTAACAGGTGATCTCTAGTCTCAGTGTCATTGTTGCACAGGTAACATCGTGACGGGCCATTAAATCCCTTTTTCTGGATACGGTCCCAAGTTAAGATTTTGTTTTTAGTTGCCAACCAAATAAAAATTGTCACCTTCGGCCACCAGTTGCCCTCCCATATTGTTTTCCAATCCATATTTCCCTCTTCTCTATTATGAGAATCCATTAGATAATAAGCCTCTTTGGTTGTGAAAGTCCCCTTCATAGAATTCCCCCAGCGGAGGATGTCTTTTCCCTGACGAACTCTAATTCTCCTTGATCCCATTTCTTTCCTGTACCAATCTTGGAGCTCAGGGGAGAGGTCCCGAGCCCATGCTGTCGGATCTTCCCAGACTCTCCACCGCTCCGATATGTCATTTACTTTCCAGTAGTCCTTTACACTGATTCTATTTTCGTCAGCTCTGCCGTGGATCTGGAGGAGGTTCTGGATGTTATTCAACCTTTCACGTTGTTGCCACCGGTCATCCCAGAAGTTTGCCTCAGCTCCACCCTGGATTTCCCAGAAGGTATGTTTGTCGATCAGATCGCGATTTTGAGAGGCTAATTCCCAAATAGCGGAGCCTTTGGGGATTTCCTGTTGTCGAAGGATGTCGACCTGAGAGGTTGGCATTCTGTATTTTGTCCTCCATATAGTTTTCCAGAGATCGCTTCCACCATTAAGCCATCTCCACCACAGCTTGGCCCCCAGTACCCTGTTAAGAGTTGCAGGGTCCCTCAAGCCTAACCCACCTTTCTCTTTTCTTTCAGTTAGCTGACTCCACGAGACCAGGGCCCATTTTTTCTTCTGATCGGATTCGCTCCATATGAATTTCCGGATGATTTCTCTGATTTTAGCACAAACCCCAACAGGGGCAGCCATAATCGATAGAGGGTAGATAGGGATAGCTTGGAGGACCGACTTAGCAAGAACGATCCTGCCAGCTATGTTGAGGACTCTGAAGGCCCAATTTGCAACCTTGTTGCTTAATTTGTCCAACACTCCTTGCCAGTTTTTCACCCTCTTAGAGGTGTAATCCAAAACATTACCCAAATATTTAGTAGGTAATTCCCTTTTTTTAAATCCAAGAATTCTGATTAAGTGGGATTTGACCTGGTCTACTGTGTTGAAGATGAAGATGCAAGATTTATCCTTATTGATTTCTAACCCTGAAGCCTCTGCAAACAAATCCAAGATTCTTCTGAGTTGTCGGACTTCTCTTACCGTTGGTTCCCCAAACAACATTATGTCATCAACAAATTGTTGATGAGTTAGGGGCAGGTTGTTTCCCCAAATTTGCAGCCCTTTAATTCTGTTAGCTGTTCGTTCTTGTTTGATGAAGCGACCAAGGCCCTCAGCAGCAAGAATAAATAAAAAAGGGGACAAGGGGTCTCCCTGCCTAATACCTCGAGAAGCATTGAAGGTTTTTGAGGGGCTTCCATTAACCAGAACAGAAAAGTGAGGAGAGGAAATCAAGTTATGGATCCAAGCAATCCATCTTTGGTGAAAACCAAATCTCTCCAGGACAGTTTCCAAATATTTCCAATTTAATCTATCATAAGCTTTAGATAGGTCTAATTTAATCATCATTCCTTTTTGTTTTTTAACTTTTAAGGAGTGAATAACCTCCTGAGTTACAACAAGGCCATTTAGAATCTGCCTGCCTTCCACAAAACCAGTTTGTTCGGCTGAGATTAATTTATCCAAGAGAGGTTTTAATCTTTTGGCAATCAGAGATGTAATCATTTTGTAAATAACATTACATAAAGCTATAGGTCTGAAGCCATTCGCCTCTTCTAGGTTGTCTCCCTTGGGAATGAGAGCGAAAAAGGTAGAATTGAGAGCAGGCCATACCTTTTGATTTATCCTTGATTCTTCCACTAAGTCGAGTATTTCTTTTCCCAGGAAGTGCCAGCCCGCTTGGTAAAAGTCCACTGTGAAACCATTCGGTCCAGGAGCAGTCCCCTTTTTCATAGCCTTCACAACTTCCGCCAGCTCTTCTATGGTCACTGCCCGCATAAGAGCTTTGTTTTGGTCCTCAGTGACCAAGCTGGGGATAGCAGAGCAGATCTCTTGAATGGCTCTCCTTCTATCAACTTGGGGTTCTGCCAGAATCTCCTTGTGGTGTTCCATCAGGACTTGTTCGATTTCATTCTGCTCAACTACTCTCTCTCCATTCTTGTTTTTAATTGATAGGATCCTGTTTCCTTGCCTGTGCTTGATCATAGCTTGGTGGAAGAATTTAGTGTTTCTTTCCCCTTCCCTTAGCCATTTTATCCTAGATTTTTGACGCCACAAGATCTCCTCTTGTTTACGTCGTTCTTCTAATCTGCCAAGGATTACCCCTTCTTTATTGATGCTTTCCTCTGTCCTACCTTCTAATATTATCTTCTGCTGAATATCCGCCATTTCCGTTTCTAGTTTTTGTTTATCTTCCAGGATATTGCCAAATTCCTCCTTATTCCATATTTTTATTTGGCCTTTCAACGCTTTCAACTTCAGTTGGAACGTGTGCATCCTGCATCTGCCCTGACTAGTGCAATTTCCCCACCAACCCTCAACTTTCTTAATGAAATCAGGGTCCCTTAACCAAAAGGCTTCAAATCTAAAGGGCCTTTTCCCCTGAATCCTCTTTATGTCAATTTCTAATCGGATCGGCAAGTGGTCCGATCCCAAAGAAGGTATGATCTTAGCCTCCACAAAAACATCCATCTTCATGATGGCTTCCGACACAAGGAATCTATCCAGTCTAGAAGCAATTTGGTTTTTACCTCCCCTTCTGTTGTTCCATGTGTAGATCCCATTAATACTCTGGATATCCACGAACCTGAGTTCCTCAATCATTTCATTGAAGCTGTCCATGAAGCGATCCCTCCTCCTAAGCCCTCCTTTTTTCTCGTCCAAGGATCTGATCAAATTGAAGTCCCCCCCAATGATCCAAGCCGCTTCAGGGTAGAGTCTGCGGATAGATTTGAAGCTGTTTATGAACTGTTCCCTTCTCCCTGAGGAGGGGGGGCCATAGACCCCTATAATAATCACCTGTTGAGGAGTTCCTACGATCCTACCTAGTCCAGTAATGGAGCCATTCATGCTGGACCAATTATCTATGATAATTTCATTGGGGTTCCACAAGATTGCAATACCTCCTGCAGCCCCTATTGCATCTTGCCCAATCACTTGATATGGGAGATTACTTTTATCGATTATTTCAGCTAGCTGAGGCACCAAAATTTTTGTTTCCTGTAAGATCATAATACTAGGTTTCTCCTTTTTCAACTTGTCCTTTATATATCTCTGCTTACCTCTACTATTCAGACCTATAATATTCCAACTGATGACTATCATTTAAAACTTTTTGAAAGAGGGGAAAAATACCTCCGACAGAGGTATCACTTTACCTGAGTTTATCAATATCTCTCCCACTGTCTGGATCGTCTCACTCATTGGTTTCCAGCCTCGCTTACTGCTGTTTTTGCCAGAGCTGCCCAATCCTTTATCTTCACTGTCCTGCTCGCTTTCTATCATGGCTGGTCTGTCTGGGGGTTCTCCTTTTTTCTCTTTGTATTCCTGAAAAGCTTCTTTATATAGTTGTTTTTGTTTTTCAGGTATGAATCTGCTGTCCAGATATTTCCATTCCTGGAGTAGCTTTCTCATGATTTTTTCCTCTTCAGCTTCATTTTCTGTCGGGTTTTCCACTTCCATCCTAGATGCTTGTTCTGATTCTGTTTCCTTTTCCTCCGGTTGTTCCCTGCTTGTTTTCTTTAAATCTGTTCCTTTTCCTTTTTCCTCTCCAGCGATGTCCATGGGGGTATTCTCTGGATCCTCATCATCTTCCAGGTTTACTTCATATTCTTCGTTTTCGCTCTGCAGTGCCTCAAATTGATTTTGATTGCTTGTCTGGTTGGACTTCTTTTGTGTTTGGGGTTTCGGCCCTTCTTTGTTCTGTTTTCTCTTCCTTACAACCTGTTGGAAGCCGCTCTCCGAATCCTCCATTCTCACAGTATTTCTCTTTTGGGCTACCTGGCTTTTCGTTGACTCTTCCTCTTTATTCAGAGGGCATTGCCTGTATAGGTGGCCATATTCGTGGCAGATGCGGCAGCGGAAGGGAATATGTTCGTAATCAATTGGCTGTTTCCAGATTGTATCATGATACTCAACTTCGACATTGTCTGGGAGAGGATCTGCCAGATTTATGTAAACACAGATTCTTGCGTAAGCATTATACTTACCTCGTTTTGCAGCCTCTGCAGCTTTAACAAAGCTCCCAATCGTATTGCCAATCCCCTCCAAGATTTCAGGGTCCCAGAACTCATCAGGAAGCCCAAACAATCTAACCCAGACCGGTGCGTCCATCATGGTTTCCTTTTCTGGGTTGTATCGCTCTTCCCAAAATTTCATGAACAGGCCAGCGTTGTTTAAGAAGTAAGGTCCCTCCTCAAAGATCCTGTTCTTGTCCTCCAGGTTGGAGAAGATTGCTGTAAAGAAACCCTGGGCTCCCAGTTTGAGGTCTACCTGTCCCCTAGGTTTCCATCTCTGATCGATCCATCTGTAGAGTTCCCTTTCAGAAGGCCAATACCCAACGAATCGATATATTAAGGCATGGTCTCTCATGTAACAGCTATATTCCTCCAATTTGTTGTTTGGAACCATATACCTTGGCTGTTTTTGAGCCCTAGGTAGGCATTTCCCTCTCATCCTTTTCTGCCACAGGTTACCCATCACTGGGGCATGAGTTTCCTTTCCAGCATGTTGTTCTCCTCCTAAGCTTGTTTCTCCTATTACCACATTTCGGAAGGAAGGGGTCTCTCCCCCCCCCCCTTGGTTCTCCCATTCCGTTCAGGGCGGCTACTAGTGATTAAAAAACTGGATTGCTGTTTGAAAACACCAAAAAACCCGACTTACCTGCCCTCCGGAGTTCGCTAACGATCCGGAAAGCTCGCTGGATACCTCTCTGAGCTGATCAGACTGCAATCGCAGGCTCTGCCACAAACGACACAGGCCTGTCAGCCGCGATCTGCGATCCTGGAAACCCTAGCCCGCTCCCCAGAAAATATGAACCTTGGGTGCCCCATCCACCAGCTTGCTTATTATTTTGATTAATAAAGATTTTTCCTTATTTATTATTTTAATTAATAATAATTTTAATTTAATGTTTTTTTGGGAAAGTTATTGTTTTTAAGCATTTAATTATAATTTTTTTTTTTTTTTTTTTTTAAATGATTCAATTCATTAAAATTTAAAAGGATAAGGATACTGTTAATTGTTTTGTTATATCGTTTGTGATATTCTTGATTATTATTATAAATCATTTTTAGCTTATTGTTAGTAATGATTCTGTGACATATTATGTGTAGTAAAAAAATTAACTCTAGTTATTAACTACTTTGTTATTGATGAGTATATTTATATTGAAATATTATTTTTATATGTTGAATTACAGAAGTTTCTCAATAAATAAAAGGATCTAGGGAGTTCTAATTGAATAGCTCATATATCACAATACTCGCTAAGGTTTTACAAATGGGGTAGCAAGTTAAGTAGTTTTGAGTATCAAAATAGCTTCAAAGTTAAGTACACTTGAGCCAAAGGAGTATTGAGATGGGTGACCTTCGAGGATGTCCTAGTTATCACATGCAAGTCCCACCCTTTTGCTTGTTTAAATCTCACTTCTTTGCCCTTGTGATCATCCCTTCATTCAATTAAAAATCTTGAGAAATTGAATAATATTCCTTTTATTCTAGTGTTAATTTCCAACTAGTGAACCATCTCTAACCTAGTTGTTTGCTATCATAAACCATTTTTAATATGTGCTCTTGTAACAGAGCTACACCATGAATACTACTTCTATATCTATGGTATAGTCCATTGCACATGAGATTTTTTGGCCAAATAGACCAATTTCTATTATATTTTTATTATCTTTAACTTTAATTTAACTATATTAAATTAAGCTCTTATTCAAATTTGAGAGTTCGTTCATACTTTTCAAAATTCAATAATCAAACTAAAGTGCTAACTATTAATTTTTTTTATTTTATTTTTTATTCTTCACCAGGAAAATCACATTTACAATCATATTGTATACATATACATTCACATCATGCCTTCGTCATCAGCCGTCATCCGTCAAATCATGATTAAACCATCTTCCTCCGAAATATGCGCCAGCAATGCTGCGCCGCAGGAGTCGAATGTGGTCCGGGGTGCTGACACTGACTTCCCCGACCACTGAGCCATGCACCTCAAGTGCAACTAAAGTGCTAACTATACAACCTTATTATATATGGAAATTAAATCCTTATAAAAAATGCAACATTTTTCTTAACCATTAAAACAAAACTCAATCAATTAAAATATTATACACGTATCATTTTTTTTTAAATTTTCCTCGTTTAAATTAAATTAACAAAGAAACCACCAAGCATATAATTAAATTATAAAAATTATAAACATTTAATGTAAGTAATACCTTATAAACACCTCCATTCGACATACTTCCAATAACGAACTGAGTTCCATAACTACAAATTCTCGCCAATCAGATAAGAAGGCCCACACGCAGCGACAGACTCCACATTTACTAACATCCCGGAAGTTGACGGAAAGGAGACCAGAGAATATAATCCGTCCGGACCTATAGTCCGGCATTAGAAACCCAGGCACGGAGTACGGAAATCGAACGGAAAAGGAAGGCAAAGTGGCGGTGGAGAGCTAGGGTTCGGGCAAGGCCCAGGCTCGGAAAGGAGGCTTGGACTTCATAGATCTGGCGGGAGCAGACAAGACAGTTCTAAGTTTTCCACGCACTATTTTATTTATATTTAATTTATATTTACAAAAACAACAATAATCATTTTGTTACATTCACATTTTTTGTATTTAGTTTATTCGTCCGCCTGCGAGTGATCTTCATAACTACGCAAAGCCCAGCCCGATCGCGAAGGAATTCATTTGTACGGGATCGAACTCCCCATCCTTGAAAAGAAATTCTCCTCTGATCGCCGCTAATAGGCTCTGCTGAGTTCGCGAAGGGTTTTGAAGTGAAAGCTGCGGGCGGGACGACTAATCATTGCAGGTACGACTTATTTGTTGTTCTTGCAAATGTTTTTCTTACCCTGCTCGTGATTCATTTGGATTTCGTTGGCATTACTATTTATTTGCCGTTGCTCGTGAAACACCACAACTCTGGTATGCGTAAACCCTAAAGTATGCGAGAATACGGCGGTCGGACTGATTTATTTTTCAGGTTTTTTTCATGATGTTGCGTTTATTTCTGTTTACGGGGATTGTTCTGTGATGGAGGATTAGTAAGGGTTTATATGAGGGTTTCTTGGTGGTTAGGGTTTGGTTCATCAGATTTGCGGGCAAGGGTATGGGGTTGATGATGAAATTGCTCAGGGTTTAGCGTTTTACTAGAGCTTGTCTATCCGGGCAAACTTTCCTTGGTCTTGGCTGTTGAAATGGATGGTGAGGTGGCCTTTTCCTTTCCGTCTGGCCACTAAAGGGCGACCCATATGGTCTTATGTAGGGTCGATGCTCATGTCTGGACATTATAAAGTTTTGGGATGTCATAATTGTGAGAGGAAGGCTTTGATTTTGGAGTCTCTTGGCGAGTAATGGTGTAATTGAACTTTGGTCACTCTGTCGAATCCAAGTTAATCATCAGGCAGAACATTAAATTGGAATATTGACATGTAGATTTTCAAAGATGCTGAACAACTGCGTAGGAAAATGAAAGAAAATATAGATAATAGTAAAATTTAGCTCTACTTTAAACAGCAAAGGGCAGTAGCCCAAGAAAACAAAAAAAATTGCCTAGTGGAGTTGTTCGGCCAAGCTCCCAAGTGTCTGAGATTCAGTTCCGATCCATATATACAGTCGGCTTTATATTTTATGCTTATTTTGTGGATTGATTTGAACGGGCTCGTGGTAGAGAAACGAAAGTTGAAAGCTGCTGTGGTAAGTGTACCTTTTGTCACCTGTAAGAGATGATTCAAATGCATTCTTTTAGAAAATGAAATACCCTTGCAGTAACGTTATTGTAGGTTTTGGATATCCAATTAAATCATACCACAGAACATTGAAACATAAATATTCAAAGATGCTGAACAACTGTTTATGAAAGTGAAAGAAAGCATAGACTATAGTAAATTTTGGCTTTACTTCTAATGGCAAAGGATAGTGGAATAAGAACAAAAAATCTTGCTTAGTGGAGTTGTTGGGCCAAGATCTTCAATGCCTGAGATTCAGGTCCGATCCATATATACGGTTGGCTTTATATTTTATGCATTTTTTTTCTGGATTGATTCGAACAGGCTTGTGACCTTTAAATTTGGTAGAAGTGAATGTTGAAAGTTGCTGTGGCAGGTGTACCTTTTGCCCCCTGTAAGAGATGATTGAATGCATTCGTTTAGCTAATGAAATATCCTTTTGCCTCTGTAAGAGATTATTCAAATGCATTCGTTTGGCTAATGAATTATCCTTGTAGTAAGGTTATCGTAGGTTTTGGATATTAACTCAGTAATTGGTCACTCTGTTGAATCCAATCAAATAATTGCACAGAATATTAAATTGAATATTGACATGTAAATATTCAAAGATGCCGTGCTTAGGAAAATAAAAGAAAATATTGGTTATAGTAAATTTTAGCTTTACTTCGAAGTTCAAACAGTAAAGGATAGTGGCACAAGAAAACAAAAATAAAATTATTGCCTAGTGGTTGGTGGACCAAGCTCTTAAGTGGCCGAGATTCAGTTTGGATCCATATATACTGTTGGCTTTATATTTTATAATATTTTTGTGGATTGATTCGAACAGGCTTGTGACCTCCAAATTTGTTAAGAGAAATGAACATTGAAAGTTGCGGTCATAGGTGTACCGTGTGCTGTTTGCCCCCTTAAGAGATAATTCAAATGCAGCCTTTTATCTATTGAAATATCCTTATGCTAAGGTCATTGTAGGTTTTGCACGGTAAGTCAATAATGAAATTAAATGCATTTTTCATTGTTACTAGGTGTTTGTAAGGGTAATAGGTTTTTAAATATTAGTCATATGATGAAAATAAATGTACCCAAATGAAAAATAGAAAAAATATTCCATTCTAGTTACGTCAAATGGATGCTTGTCTTTTTCTAGGATATGAGAATCATACAGCCTACTATCAATTTTTTGTGGATACTTATGTTTGCAAAGGAGGTACTATTCTATGCAGTTTGAGTTTTATGAAAATGTACTATTCTATGCAGTTTGAGTTTTATGAAAATTAATGGGTTTGTATCATGGAATTTTTTTGCTTACTAGCTTGTCCAGGACTTGGGGGATTAGCCTATGGCCTAAGAAACTACAACTCGGGGGGATATAAGCAGGCAAAATTACCTGGGGATAACACCTGGTCTGGGTCACACCAAATCTTAACATGGCTGTTTTTTGGGTGTCTCTTCCTGACCACCACAAGTTTTGAACCTTTGCTGCCTTACAAAACAAAACCCACAGAAATCCAATTGTGCTAGTGGGATTTGCCTATAAAGGAAAGTAGGACATGGGGGTGGGCCTTGATCCACTTATGTGTATCATGCAACTTGAAGACCAATGGGATGAACATATGTATATCTTGTGGAAACCCTTGATGATTTTCTGCATCATCATGTCA
Source organism: Pinus taeda (assembly GCA_000404065.3). Classification (NCBI taxonomy): domain Eukaryota; kingdom Viridiplantae; phylum Streptophyta; class Pinopsida; order Pinales; family Pinaceae; genus Pinus; species Pinus taeda. Next base: position 13,504 of record APFE030229896.1, read on the forward strand.
CCTCCAACATATGCTGGTGCTACAAACCCTTTAAAGTTGGATAACCTTTGATGAAGATGGAGACAATAATTTATAGCGCCATGAGGATGGAAACAAGTATCTTCTATAGCATCATGAAGATGGAAACAGTTAGTCTTATATAATACCGTCATGACACTTTCATTGTTTAACAATGCTATGAATCTACAAAAGTAAAACACGTGCTAATTGTTTTGGCAGTGGAAAAAGGGAAATAACATGCTGAAAAAGAAAAGATGTATTGCAACCGTAGACTTTGGAACATATAAATGTTTGTTTCGTGTTCGTCAATGCAATGAACATTCAAAGTGATGCTGGGCACTGAAAATTGTTGTAGTAGTGGGAAACAATGGGTACATTCGTAAAATGTGATAGAACAAACAATAGGGTTACATCCTTAAGCTATATATTTGCAAAATATAATTATTAATGCAGTATTCCAAAGTTAATCAGTTCAATAAAAAACCATGGAAAACATTAAAATATATTTTCTGATCCAATGAATCATAGGTACAGAAACAAGGGTCAGAGCCTAAATATGAAAGAGCCTAAATCAATAGGGATAAAACAAGTTAAAATTGATCAATTTATGAAGAGTTAGTAGTGGGGGTGTGTGTTCCGTGCACCTATGGTCTCTCTCTCTCTCTTCTCTCTCTCTCTCTCTCTATAATATATTATATATATATATATCAGTATTCCACGGGAACGCGTCCCCCAGGGTCGGGGGTCGCGCACCCCTCGCACCCCATGCACCCGGGACAGGGGGATGTCTGGGGAAACATTTCCCCACATCCCCATTTTGTGGAGACGCGGGGAGACGCAGGGGGAGATGTTTCCCCAGTGTGGGGGACGCGATTCCCCAGGCGTCCCCCCTCAATATGGGCTATGCGTCCCCCATTTAATTTGCTTTTAAACAATGGTTTATGATAGGGAAAACCTAGTATTTGACCATATTTCCCTACTATTGCTATGCAATTCATGGTAATGTTAAATTCTTAAAGTAAAAGGATTAACATTACCATGAAATGATTGAGGATGTTTGAGAGTGGTTCCGACCTCGTTGCATTTCATATGGAGAAAGCAGAATTTTAGATCTCACTCAAAATCCAGCAGGCTTAACAGTTTTTCAGGAATTCAGGATTTGATGGATTGCAATGTTTCCATTGCATTTTGTCATGTCCAAGGGTATGGAATTAGTATTTAATCAAGAGCACCAAGCCCTCTTTGTACTTTAGAGTGACTTTTAGACTCATCACTCCACTGTTTTTGAGGTTTTGTTATATCAATTTACTATTCCAGTATTCAGATTTCAGTATCTATTATAGTCTATTTTTGCTTAGTACTAATTAGATTCTAGAATGATGAATGATGAATTCTATTTTAAAATCAATTTAGAATCTAGAATGATGAATGATGAGTATGGATCAATGTAATTCATTATTTAATTCAATTATGTATGTATCATTGTATTTATGCTTTCATTATTGAATATGAACTTGATATATATATATATACCTCGATGTCCCCCCGTCCCCCCTAAAATATATATATATATATATATATATATATATAATATATATATATATACTATATTATACGATGTTCCCCCCATCCCCCCTAAATTTCCCTAAAATTTGAGGATACTCCCACACGCCCCCCTTGTGCATCTCTCCGTCCTGGAGTCTTGGTGGAACATATATATATATATATAGGTAGGCTGTAGTGTATATTCAGTAATTTTCCAACTGTTCTTCGCAATTATCATTGTTAATTTTGGGATCTAGTTGTTGCTTTCTGTATGGCCATGAACTTTGGATCTAAAATTTTCATGCCTGCTAATATGAAAGGTTTCTTGTATCTTGCCTGGTGGGGTAGCTTGAGTGCTTTGAGCTTCATTTAAGAGGTCGTGGGGTTGATCCCTTTGGCTGGCTGCCTCTGTTGCGTTCCTCATCTGATGTTCGTGCTGGGTTAGGTGCCAAAATCAACACCGGTGGGTTTGCATTGGGTAGCATTGTTAAAATGCAGCGAAGTGCCTAAGAGTTCCCCAGAAGGGTTTTCTTTTTTTGAAAAAAGGTTTCTTGTATGTTAACTTCTAGATGAACATGCTTTTAAAAAAGCTGTGTACCCTAGATAAACTCTGTCTAAGAAACTATTGTGTTTATATTTTAGCAGCACTGTGGCTTTTCCTTGTCTTTTGTAGCAGGCTTTATGATTCATTGAAGCTGGAATTTGACATGTTTTAATTGGGAATTATTAGTGGCAGGAGGGGTTGTTCTATATGTTTGTGGTCGACAGCTCTCTGTTAAGTTCTAACCACAATGCACCTGTTTAACTCAATATTCCCAATATTCATGTTTCAGCATGGAATAGTCTATTAAAGAACTTCCATTTTAAATAACTTTTTTAGATATTCGGAGACCACATTGAAAATTCTTGACTTGCAGTCTTCAATGAAATTTAACATTTTGGAGGCTGCTAGGATTTTGTGGGGATGGATCAGTTTTGTTTTTATTTGCTATTGAGAGACAGCTCAAGTGGGGACTTTATGGACTGTTCATGGCAGAGTCTTGGAAGAGAATTGGTAGACTTTGAGTGGAACCATGAGGGAGGCTTTATAGAATCTCAATAGAACCCTGAGATGGGACTTGATAAGCTTTTCAATGGGGCTGCCTCATTTCCAACCAATTTTGAAAAAACATCCATATTATTGAACGGTGCGACATAAAGAAATGATCAATGTTGAAAAGACAGTTAACTTTCACCTTTTTCTGAGTTAATTCAGGTTTTAGAAACTCATCCTGGTTCTAGTATTTTTTTTAGTGGAGAAGTGTGCTGTTTATATACTTCTTGGAGCTAGAATTTGAAAGTAAAAACTCACCATATTGCTGATATGTGTTTACAAGTGTGTCACAGAACTTTTAGGGAGTTCAGGTGTACAGTGAAGGAGGTCTTTTTATCCCTATATACAGAGATTTGAGAAATAAATGAGGAATGTAGTGGGTCTGCGTATTTAGATAGTTCATCAATAATCTAATTTTTAAGGTGAAAAAGTGCCTTATTTCAACAAATGACTTAAATGAAAAACATGTTACCTTTGGCTAGAAACATATATTTTCGATTATTTTGCCCTAGGACTAAGCTGTACTATGAAATGAAGTTTCCTGAACATTTCTTTGAATGTTTGAGTAATGAAACTAAGATGAAGTGTACAAACTAGTTAAAGAATATTATATGGCTATCTTGTTGTGTAGAGCTGTTATGTCTTCGATTCTAACAGTGTTTTCACATTTATATTCAAGGTCTTTGAAAGCATATAGACACAGATTCGAGAAATTAATGATGACTGTATTGTGTTTATATATTTAAATGGACAGAAAGTTGGGTGTTAATTCAGGAAACTGTTGGTGTGCTTTCAAACCATACAGACACAGATTTGAGAAATTAATGACGACTGTAGTGTGTTTATATATTTAGATGGACAGAAGGTTGGGTGTTATTTTAGGAAACTGTCGGTTTGTTTTTAGTTTGAGATATTTTTTTCTTAATTAATTTCTATCTGGTTTGTAAGTCCTTGAGTATGAGCCAGTCACTGTTTTTTTGTGAAAAGTTAGGCACAAAAGTCCAGGTTCTTTTTAGTATTTACTTTGATAGTTCATAAATAATTTAAAGACTAAGGTAAGTGGCCTTATTGTCCTGAGAGGGGCTCTCCAGCCCAGTATGGTAGAGATGTTGTAATGTAAAAATAAAAAAATAAAAAATTTAAAAAATAAAATAAAATAAAATAAAAAACATAAATGGTAGTGATGTTGATCATAATAAAATAAAAAGTCAAGTCAATGCATTTCCAGCCTAGATCCATCTTAACTCCAGATCGACCAAGCACCGAGAGGGATCAAATCTCAAGATGCAAACCTCTTTTAGAGTGAACTGAAAAGAGATTTGATCCCTTTTGGTAGATCTGGAGTTAAGATGGATCTAGGCTGGTTTATACATCTGACCTAAAAGACAAATATATTGCCTTATGCGAGAAATATAAACATACATTTTCAATTATTTTGCCTTAGGGCTGAGCTGTATGCTGTGAGACAGTTTCTTCAACATGTATTTGAATTTTTGAATAATGAAACAAATATGAGATAAACAAACTAGGGAAAGAATATTATATGACTATATTGTTGTGTATAGGTGTTATGGCTTCCATGTCAACATGGACTTGAGCTAAAATGGACTGTAAGTTAATCATGTAATGGATTTTGTAGCTGATTTGGTACCAAAGTTGGTATCTTGTGTCTTATTTTATATTTTTGGAATGCATGTGCTCATTCACCTAAGAGCTGCTATGCCTCATTTAAGCTGGCCTTGTATTTTGAAGATACCATTTTTGAAATCTGTGCTAGGTAGTTCACACTGAGTACTTTTAACCTTTATAAATCACTTTTACATGTGAATAGGTGTGATCTGAAGAAGCAGAAGAAGGAACTGAGATTAAAATATTGCAATTCTTATTATTTAATATGCGACCATTTGGAAAACTAGCAGGAACAGGTCTGTTTGAACCATCATCAAATACTGAGATGAAGTCCAGGGATCAGGATAAATCAGATAGGAAAGGACAGGAGCCATTTGACAAGCTTATGAGGCAAGCGATTGGAAAGGATCCTCTTTTGTTTTCACGGTCTGGGGATAATTCTGTGCATCTGATTAACTTGCTTCATGCCTTAGATCAACATAGTGGGAACAAGCTTTCCAAAAGTTCGACGGTTGAGCTTGGAATGGATCCAACTGATTGTGTGCAAGAGAATGTAGGTGGTGGCTCCTTTTTAACAGAGTTGAATGGTGTAAAGGAGTCATTGCACAACAATATGAAGGAAACGGGATCTTTTGGAAAGGGTCTGCAGAATAGTTCAGAGCAGATGCCTTCTCTCAAGTTTCCTGAGGCTGTAGTTGCCTTTGCCCAGGCTGCTGCAAAGGTCAACGGTGAGCCTGAAAAATGTATGTCAGTCTCATGCATCAGGTATCTTTTGCGTAGTTTTACTGGATCCTTGTCTTGCTTAGTTGAAATTAGTCCCAGTTCTTATCAATTCATCTTCTGTTACAGATCTTCCTGGATGGCCCTTGTTATCTAAAGTGCAGATGATTAAGTGTGAGAAATGCTCACGGGAATTCTGTTCCCATCTTAACCATAGGAGGCATATTCGAGTACATCGCCGTCTTTTAAATTTTGAAAAGGTAGTTTTTGCTGATACTTCGTTATGAAATTGTTTTACCTTGTTTAGATTTGAATCAATTACTTGTTGATTCATGTGTTTCCACTCATGCCTTGAGTCATGTGCTTGTTTGTAAATTAAGTGTTTGGTCAGATTCACTCTTTTGGTCATGCTTCTCTGATCATTTTGATGTTTCACAGGAGGATTCAGTAAAAAAGAGGGCAGATTTGGCTGAATTTTGGGACAAGGTAGTTTACACACTTGCTAGGATATTGTCAGTTACCTTTTTCTTATTGTGTGATTTTTTCCAGTTTGCATTTTGTAAAACCATAGTCAAGAGCATTCCTAAATGGTTCTTTTATTTGGGGAAATGCAGCTTTCTGCGGATGATGCCAGACAGATTGTATCACTCAAGAATGCAATGCTGGAGGTGAAAAGACCACCAGTATTTTTTGTTTGATGTTATTGTTCTGTTGTGGGAAATGAATGTCTAGACTCTAAATATGTAATAAATGGCACATGTGCCAAAATTGCCTAACTGCACAGGTTTTATTCTGCAGGAAATACCTGGGTCCTCCATTATAAAGGCCATGTCAACTTTTATTCGGAAACCTCTTCCTTCTTTGCCACAGTTCTATGTCAAAGCTGGGGCTGCTCTTCTGGTAATTATTGAACTATGTTTGCTTGAGTTTTCATGGTCACAATATATATCGAAGTCGATGCTAATTGATGTGTTTATTTGACAGGATGTGGTTCAAACAAAGCCTTCCAGATTTCCACTACCAGCCACAGATCTATTTACCATACTGGATGATGCAAGTGAAAAAACATTTTTATGTGCAGGTACAGCTTCATCTGTGCAGAAATTTGTATTTGGTGCAGAAACAAAGAAGGTTATTCTTGAGTTCCGGAACGTGGTTGCTTCCATGGGTTTCTTGGTTGAGCTGAGACTGGTAAGTTTGGATTGGTATTTGGTTTGCAACTTTGCAGATTTACTTATACCATGAAGTAAATAACAATTACTTTTGTGTTGGAACTTCACTTTTTGGAGACTTGTATCTATTTGAAAGTCAAAGAAATCCTGTATATTAATGCTGTCTACTAGAAATCTATTCACTCTCTTGAATGCTGCCATACTGGGCAGGTAAATGCCTGGCTTGTTGACAAGGATGCAGAGGCTCTTCGCTGCCAAAAAATGCTTGTTGAGGAAGAGGAAGCTGCTGAGAGAAAGTAATATGCTAAACATGCTTACATACATTGGTAAGATTATATTTTCAATATTTGAATGTGTAAACCTCAGCTTTTTTGTTTTGTTTCCTTCAGGCGGGCAGAGCTTCTTGAAAGGAAACGCCTTAAGAAATTAAGGCAGAAAGAGTTGAAAGAAAAAGAGCAGGCAGTAAATGTGGAGTCTGTTGATTCTGGGCTGAGTTCTACTGATTTTGGTGAAGAGGGATCTCTTACAGCTGCTGAATTGAGTCCTTCCAGTTCGTCCTTTGAGCATGATCTGAACAGTCAAGAACAGTCAGGTGATGGTAATGTTCTCGATATACATCCAAGTGAGTCTGTTTAACTGGACTCTTGCTCTGATAGCACAGTTTCAGTTGTTGAGATTAGTTAATGTTTGTCTGTTTAAAGTTGACTCTTGCCACAATGTCACAGTTTCAGTTGATATTAGTGTTAGTGTTGGTGAGCCTGTTTAAATTGTATTCCTACCATGATAGCACAGAATATTGTAGGGTTGGTTGCAACTGCATGCTGTTCTGTTTTCTGCAAAGATACATCTTATATTGAAGAATTTGTCATGATGTTGAATGCAGGTCATATTGGTTCCACTGATAATGATTTGGAATCTAGGGCTTCTCAGGGTTCATCAGCAGGAGTTCCAGTGTATCCTGAGCTAGATTGTGACAATCACCAAGAAGTGCAGCACAAAACTTATGTTGATCGGAAATTTGCTAGAGGCTGGAGAGAACGAAAAGGTTTTAATGAGACAGATTTGATTGTGTCTGAGAATCATTCACATTCTTCAGAAAGGAAAATCCAACAGAGCACTTTGAAGAGAACCAGGAAATCCTATAATGGTTCGACGGCTCGACAAGTCTCACTAGGTGGAGTCACAATTTCAAAGTCAGTGTCAGGGCAGAGATTTTGCTATAATGACAAATCCATAACTCGACGACCTTCATCTTCTGGGAACAGCTACAGGATTTGGACAAGAAAGACCCAACAGACATCAAGGGCAGACTCTGAGAAAGTTACTACATTGGATGGAATGCCAAAAGACAATGCTGATGATATGTATGATGCCAAATTAGTTGACTCTGCTCAGTCTTCACCTGATGCAAGTCACGATGGGCCAATTTGTCAGGGGACTACTAAGGTAGAGCAAAATGGCGTGGGCATTCCTACTGTTGAATCATGTGGAACGTCTGATCTGCATGATGATGCAAGGGTTCTTGGTACATGTGATGAGAGTGGCTCTGGCTATTTAGCAGAACAAATCAGCAATGATGAACTGTTAATAGGATCAATGTCTGTATGCATTAATGATTTTCCAAGTGGATTATCAAAACCGAGGCAGTTGAAGCATGCTGTTATGGTCAATAGTGATCACAAACATTGGGATCAGTTTGACTGTAGTACAGATGGAAAAATCTGTAATTCAAGTAGCAGTTCTTTTGGAAGTTCCAAGGATTGGCAGTTGGATTCAAAGGATGGGGCCTTACCTCTAATGCCCACTAGTAATGTTTGTGCTAGACTCTGCACGTCTAATCCTAATTCAATAGGTGAGAGGGAATCTCCTCAACATCCAGACAGAGAGCCTAACCTTGAAAAACCTGCCAAGCAGAGTGGCCCCAGCAAGGCTGGGATGAAGTTCTGGCGACCAGTTGGTCAAGTAGCAGATTGCAGTCATGTGAAGTTTTCTAGTACAGATAGCGCCATGAACAATGATAATTATGGGCACGGAGAAGCAGAATTTAATGCTGAATGTAGGATTGCAATTAATAATATTGCTGACTATCCATTAAAGGATGGTACAAATACTTTTGAGAACTTGAGTTATCCTGGTCCCTCTCTAAAGTGGGGTAATTCCTATACTGATGCTCTATCTCACAAAGATTCTGGTAATTATTGCAGTGGAAAAGGAGAAACTCTTGACAAGATATTAATCAGTGAAGGTGGAATTCAGGTTTCAGATGGGCCTAAAGAGGCACATGATTGTGGCAGTGTTGAACAGATTGAAGTAGTTGAAACTATAGATGAGCGAGAATCTAAATTTCGGTCAGCCTGTGATGCAGCAGCAGTATTCCTTTCCCAAAGTGAGTGGAATCTATATTTCATTTTGTGGTTGTTGAAAATGCTAAAGCTGCCATTATAAAAAAAAATAACTGAATATGTTTTCCTGGTTGTCATGCAGGATGGGAAAATGCAACTGCATGCAGTCAAGGAGAGGTTGTATATTTGGATTCTAATGCATGTGAAATATCTTCTAGTGGTGTTCCTTTTGTATCTCCTGAACCTGGGAGAAATGATACTGGAACAATTTTGGAAACCGATGGAAATTTGCAACCTGGAGATGTAGCTGCCAGTTCAGTTGAAACTGATCGAGGTGGACAAAAGCCTTTTGATCGTGGTATTGGAACTGTGCCAGGTGGACCTCCAAGTGGACAAGTTACACGGACAAAGTCACTTGAAATGGGGGTTGGAGCTGCTTCTAGAAGAATGCCGGGATTAAAGCCAGAAAAAGGCCATTTTAGGTACATGCCAAGGAGACAGAAACCTGATGAGAAAAATGTAATAGACTAAAGTTTGACACACTTTTTGTAGTGCCCAAGGGCTCAGGTAACAGGTATGTGCAGTCAGAGATATTCTCATTTGGGACTTGGGAGATAGCTTCGCTTGGTTTATTGTGGATGGATTCTCTGTGGATTGCATGCTCAAATCGTCAGCATCCCCCTGCTCTGGATATTCAAGACCTTGTAGTCGAATTATGTATGCATGAATTTCTACGAATATCTTTTCTTCATTAGCTCGAAGGCTTATTTGCCTGTGAAAGTTGTACTGGATGTTAGATGCTGCAACGGCTTGTATAAAGTGGAAAGTGAAAGAGAATTTGATGTTTGTTCACCTTTGACATGACTCAATTAGTCATTTTCCTGAGCCATTTATTTTCCATCATTTTTGTTGTTGATTACATGCATAAGTATAAACATCAGGGAAAGATATCCATGTGATTTGGACTTTTTAAGATTTCTGTTTAGTTGTACACATTTGTTGCATCATTCAGAGCATATTCTTAAATTCTTATCACCTATATTATGAATGTATCTCGTGACTTTTGACTGATTGCAGATGACTTCATTTACTGTTGCAGTGAAATCATGTTCAGTCTGATAATTTTTTAGATTGATTACAATCTGGCAATGGAACCCAGATCAATGTCATCACAAATTTACTTCTGAAATAATTGGGGTTTTCGATAATTTTTAATCCATATGCTTAATTTCGGTGAAAAATCAATCCCACTTTGAACTGTTTCACGTGCAATGTTGTTTCGGTAGGTTGAAAAATTTGGCTATTCAGAACCCAAATATCTTTAGGGCTGTAAAATTATAATTTAGTGCCTCTGTGTCTTATCAAATATTAAATTAAAACCCTTCATGAAACACAACATTAGAACTGAAATCATTGGATAATTGATAAATCTAAAGAAATTAAAACCATTCATGAATCACAACATTAGAACTGAAATCATTGGATAATTGATAAATCTGAAGATTGAAACCATGATGCACCATTCTTTATACAAAAAGGATAACTGTAAATACAAAATTGAGTGTTGTTCTGTTGGTACGATGATGTGGAGTAGGTCTAACATGTCAAAAAATGGGTTACATGCTTATCAATGGAGTATTTCAACTCTACATCATGATCAAACCGCCATCTTCCCTGAAGTTGCCTTAAAATCTAAGAATTCCCAGGTAAATGAATATTGTACATTGTTTGAGAAATGTTAATGGTTATAGACGAAGTAACATATTGTTTTAAGGGCACTCTTCACCTACAGTTGGATGGGATTGATCTAATTAAATTGTTTATGACGCAACCATCGTTTGTACACTAAATATTATTATTTATGCATTGTCTTAAAGCTTTCCCGTTAGCATAATAAAAAATTGAAAAAAAACTGATGTGACAAACCTTTCCTGCTAGCATTATCATGTGCTGTACAGCGTATAGGCGATTAGCATAATCAAAAACATCAAAATTGAAAAAAAAAATTTGATGTGTCAAACCTTTCCTGCTAGCATTATCATGTGCTGTACAGCGTATAGGTGATTAGCATAATCAAAAATTGAATTTTTTTTGATGTGTTGAACCTTTCCTGCTAGCATTATCATGTGCTGTACAACGTGTACAGGCGATTAATAACTTATACAACTTTACAGCCTACAGGTTACCATTAGTAATATGACTAAAAATCTAGATAGGATATTTACTTTATAGGGTTTCAAACAGGTGGCAAATATCAAATATAAAAAATAAACCAAAAGGTCTAATGCTATCTGCTCGGGATCAGGTGTGTGACACCTGGTTGGCCCAGGATCTGTTTCAGTAGCATGGGATATGTTTACAGGTTTGAAGAATCTGTTTATATGGCAGATCCTATGTGGATCCATATCTGTATCCGATATGTGGATCCGTGGATCCAGCATCAAGACTTTGTGGATCTGGTAACATAGCCTGTAGGAAAGGGTAATATATTTGCTTTATAGGGTTTCAAACAGGTGGCAAATATCATTAAAAGATACAAAAAAATAAAGCAAAAGGTATAATGTTATCTGCTTGGGGTCAGGTTTGTGAGGCCTGGTTGGCACGGGATCCGTTTCAGTAGCATGGGATATCTTTTCAGTTTTGAAGAATCTGTTTATGTGGCGGATCCTATGTGGATCCATATCTGTATCTGATATGTGGATCCAGCATCAAGACTCTGTGGATCTGGTAACATAACCTGTAGGAAAGGGTAATATATTCTGTAGGGCTCAAGGCTCTTCAACAAGAAGGCTTGAAGCCATACAAACAGTATATACTTGATTTGAACTCAACCTATCACTTGTGAGAATTGTGCCAAATTTTGCAAACTACTGAAACAACATTGCACGTGAAACAGTATGGTGATTCCACTTTCAGTTTGTGGACCAAGAATGCATCACACACACATGAATCTATCTATCTATGATGAATTTACATTTAATCTGTGGACTAAGAAAGCACCATATATATAGTTTTTTGAAAGGTAAATCTCACTGGTAAAAGCCCTGAGCACTCGCCTGTATTTCATAGATGCCACTCAATGTAGGCTTGTCAGCATTGGTTATGGCATCCACTATAAGCCTGTCAACATTGATTATGGACCTGATCTGGTGGGGACATCAAGTGAGGCACTCAACAGAGGCTGCCAGCTTGAGGATTGATCCCAGGACTTCATTAAGCTCAATGAACTCAGACCATTTGATCTAGCTCACTGAGCTAAGGAAGCAACATATTGCTTGCTAAATAATTACAATACTTTTCCTTAGGCGAGAAAAATTGGCTTTTAGAGCACAGATGTGTTTCGGGCTAATTCATAGTTAAGTTCAATAAATCAGCCAATTTTTTTTTGGAATTTTATATTAATTTTGATTTGGCCTAATTATTTGCTTTAATTGGATTTGGTTTGTTTAAAAAATCTTCGAAGTCTCCAATAACCCTGTTTTGTCTCCTTTCTCATTCCACCGAATAATTCACTGTAAATGGGTTTTGCTTCCTTTCTCATCCCCGCTGAATAATTCACTGTAAATGGGATCACTGACCAAGTAACCTGGATATGTCTTCATTTTCATTTTCTAAAATTCTCTAAATTATGAAACAGGGTTGATGGCTCAATACCTCCTTTCCAAGGAAAAAGTGTATCATTATTTGAGATGAACAATAGTATAATACGCAGCAGCTCTAGGCACGCTTCAGAAAAGATCATTTATAGACGGATTGCTTTAGAGTCTTTCATTATAGATCCATAAAGATGCACCACGTTTGTAATATCACATATACTATTTATCTAGTACTTCAGAAAAGATCATTTATAGACGGATCGCCTTAGAGTCTTTCATTATAGATCCATAAAGATGCACCACGTTTGTAATATCACATATACTATTTATCAAGTAATTGGAAACAAACCGTAGACAACAGTGCCATGTATTGATAAATCACAGGTGTAGAGTTTAGAAATCATTAAATGCACCGGGATGGCGGCTCAAAATATGGTTTTTATCCTGTGGGTTGGTAATGTTAATGTAAATGTTGTTGGTTCACTGATGTCTGTTAAACCACAAGAAGTATTTTTTCTATTGCTTATGGAACAGTGGTGTAAATTTACTTTCTGAGGAGCTTGGTAGCACATTAATTGGTTTGGTCATTTTTGAAAAACTAATAAAACTTATATTCTCATTTTTTTTGTTTTACTTAGATTTTTTTTTGAAAACAGAAACTGGAGAATTTGTATTAAATAAAGGCTGCAGCTAAGCTCGCAGCAAAGATACTTTAAGATCGGCCAAAAAAATCCCTACTCTGTCTATGGCTGCCAGCTGAGGGAAGTTTCCACTATATCATTATTCTATAGTATCTAGTAGTATATATTCGTCAAAAGATACCTAAAATTCTATGAACTTTAAATAACATATCTGATTAAAAGTTTGAGAGTGAGTCAACCAGCTGCTGCCTCCTTGGATTCTGCTGCTGCTTTCATGTCTACAGTTGACAACCACACGATTGCTTGTCTTTCCACCTGAGCTGAATGACTTTGAACCTCATTTGCCTTCTCAGGCTGGGCCGGAATGAGTTTACCGAATAAGTCATAGAGTGGGATTCCATGAATCTATCTTTGATGTCTTGATCATGGCTTTGTGGAAAAAATTCCCTGTTCCCAGTGAAGGACGACTTGTAACTGAAACTCCGCCTGACAAAAGCCAAATCAGACTGGAGCTGACTTGGTGGTGGCCAGAGCTCCCCAGGTCAGACCCTGAGGTTTCCACCAAAGCTAGATAACCAGAGAACCAACCTGAATTCACATTCAACAGAGGACCTATCACAGCTGTGACAGTGCTTTGTGCACAAGTTCAGAAAGAAAACCTTTATGTCTCAAACAAAGAGGGCTGGGTGAGCTGCACCAAAATTCATTCTGGGGCTGCCACGTTCCTCAGAGGAAAAAGAAAGAGCAGCTCCAAGAATGTCCAATGCCTGTAAACTCCTGAACAACCTTGGTCTCTGGCACCAATACTCGTAATAAAAAGTTAAAAACACCCTTTCCATGTTCCCACCTTTGTTACATCGTGGCAGGGCAGAGTACTTATTAAACATGAGGTTTAGGATTCAAATGTGTGAGGGAAGTGGTGGAGCCTCATCTTATAAATTCTTGCTTCTTACTTTGTGGTGGTTGAGTGGCACATGCCCCTCCATGTGCTGATTTAATGGGATGATACGTGGGCCTTTCATTGCCTGTTCATATTGTGTACAGTTGATGTTTATAACGCAATCATTTTTCTGAGGGGCTCGGTTTGCTTGGCTATTTGTCACTGTATTCACTCCAATATCCATGGATGAGTGCTGGGCCTCAAGGATCCGGTAACATAGTAAAATAACATTTCTCGCACCTGCCACCCCATTCTGAATCAGAATTAATTCTTTCTCATCAGAACTCTTAACTCTAGTGCCTAGTGCCTGTGTATGTCTTCTGTGCAATCAACCTTGTTTGCTAAATTTGTTTACTTGTTATATTAATTGTGCAGGCCAAGCAAAGTCTTGTAAACAATATATCTGCTGACAGGTGTACTGAAACTTACAAGTGGCCTTTCTTGTAGCCATAGAACAATTTATTCTGTTATTTCAAAGTATCGTGATTCCACATCAGGCAATCTTTTTTCTGAGGGGCTCGGTTTGCTTGGCTATTCGTCACTGGATTCTCTCCAATATCCACGGATGAGTGCTGGGCCTCACGGATCCGGTAACATAGTAAAATAACATTTCTCGCACCTGCCACCCCATTCTGGATCAGAATTAATTCTTTCTCATTAGAACTCTTTAACTCTAGTGCCTAGTGCCTGTGTATGTCTTCTGTGCAATCAACCTTGTTTGCTAAATTTTTTTACTTGTTATATTGATTGTGCAGGCCAAGCAAATTCGTGTGAACAATACATCTGCTGACAGGTGTACTGAAACTTACAAGTGGCCTTTCTTGTAGCCATAGAACAATTTATTCTGTTATTTCAAAGTATCGTGATTCCACATCCAATATGTGGACCAAAAAGCATCGTATTGCCTGATAAATAATTACTAAATCAAAACCTTGTTCCATCAGCAAAGTGATTGCTTTGTCCAAGCAAGATCTTATATCAGGTACAAAATCCCATTTTGTTGCAGTACGCTTAGTACTTTGACCAAGAAAATTCTTATATCAGGTGTCTTGAATTTCTTGGCAAACTCATTTCTTTGTCCAAGCCACTTCTTACATCAGGTGGAAAACTTCATTTTGTTGTAGCAAGCATATTACTTTGTCGAAGAAAGTTATTTATATCAGGTGTCTTGAATTTCTGTTGATGCCAATGATTTAAGTTTGTGCCTTGCTGCAAATCCCATCTTTTTTTTTGCTGCAACTGTCATTTTTTAAAGCATCTTTGCAGCGTATATTTGTTCTGAGAAATGACCTATTCTTCAGGTTGCTGGCTTTGATGAGTTTTACAGATGTGTTATTTGTACTCGTGCTGCACGCATGTTAACAATAATGTGAATGTGCAGTTCTTCCATTTACTGGTATATATATTATCCTGCATGTTCAGGTGATATCTATAGATCTTTCAATATGCTGATGCAAGTGATCAAAGAATAGGCATCTTGATTGTAGCAATGGCTCTTAGATTCAAGATAATTGAGTGATCAAAGAAGAGGCATCTTGATATAGCAGTGACACTTAGATTCAAGATACTTTTGTTTTATAGTTTTTTGTAAACTAAAGTTCTAGTAGAGTAGGTTATTAAAGGTGTGGTTGCAGTCTGCAAATTGAGTTCTTATTGCATAAAAGTGTTATTGCAGTTGTCTCAAGTGACAATTTATGTGCTTGAAAATGGTTGTAATTGTGTGCCATAATGTAATTATGGCTTTGTGTATTCGTGCTAATTTCTAAATGATATCTACAGCACAACTGATTAAGGTGTTGCTTTTAAAGAAATTCAAGGCTATGCACTTTCTAAAGATATTTTACTCATCTGATACAGGTGATTAACAAAAAGTACTAATCTACATTTAATGCAGATAGTTGAACAGCCAAGGTTTGGCTGCTTGCCAGCAAGAAGTCAGCTTGAAGCCCTGCTTTATTGCACCTGGTGGCTCAAATCTACATGATATGAGCAACCTCATTCGAATGGAAGAAACAACTTCAATTGAAACTCCTCATATAACAACTAGCACATGGCTCTTTCTCAAGGTTGTGAAATCCATAATTGGCATCAAGTGTGTCGAAGAATACCGGTTAAGTTGATTTTGTGTTTTTAATTTTTATCTTGCATCATCTTTATGTGAATGAATTTCATTGTTTACAATCCAATAAGATTTTTGTGCATGTAATTTGTGCAACTTTCACTGAGATGCCTGGGACTCCTTGCTATTCTACTACAAGTGCTTCGAAATTCCAGTACCAAGCTGGAGGAAGGGAAGGACAGTGAGTTCAGGCTAACCAGTAAATCTCTTAATGAAAAATATGTTAGAATTCTTGTTTTCTTGGGTTTTATTTTTCCCGGGTATCCTCAAACCTTGGTTTTGGAGGATCTGTTGTTTCTTAATCTGTGTACTGCATTATTACAATTGCAAGTTGAATAAGTGATGCCTCACTTTCCAAATCATAAAGAGGAATCTTTTGCCGGAATATGGTGGAATTGCACTTCTTTGGTTCTAGCAGTGCAATGTAAGTGTAAAGGTGGTGCTGAATATACGGGAAGTAGTTCTATTTTAAAGGCTATCAACACCATGCCTGTATTTTTGTGGAATTTCAGGTGTAATTAATTCCTTCAGCGTAGTTTGTAACTGAATGGGACGTATTTGAGTGGCTATAATGTGTAGCTCGGTAGTCTGTGGAGTTTAATGCCTGCGTTAAGTTTGAGGGCTTAATATATATATATTCTTGCTACTGCAATTATTTGTTTAATGCTACATATTACATTCTAGTTTTCAACTCATTTGTCGCTCTTTGTCAGACCTACGTTTGCAATCTGCTATGAGAGATCTTTAAGTGAATATGGCGACTTTGAACTGTTAAAGATAATTGAATTTGCAAAATTATGGATGCAGGACGTGTGAAAAATTTAATCCCAAATCGGAGTTTAGAAACTGAAATTGTAAGGCTTCATTGCTTTGACTAGACAATTTTAACCTTTGTTATTCTCTTGAGAAACACGTGGTGCTTCTACCATAATCTTCTATGGCCTTGATTCAGTTTGGAAAGGGCAAGTTATTGTATGCCATTAGATTTCTTATTTGGATGAAGGAGATTCCTCAAGGAGCTAAGTTCCTGTATTTGGTGGCTCCAGAGATTCCTCATCTCTATATCAGTCGTTGTAGGTGCCTGGCTTCCTTGAGTTACACACCTCGAGTCAGGAAATGTTTGGGTATAATATCAAAGCCTTCCATATAAAAATGGGAGGCAAAGAAATATACCAGGCTTTAAGAGCTTACTGACACCCTCTTATTTGAAAACATAGATGTAAAGACCCTTTCACTAGATTGGCAAGTATAAGAACGCCACACACTTCTAGATTCTATATATGAAGAGTTAATGCGTTGATTCAGTGCCTAGAGGTTTCAGCTCATACAATCTGGCCATCTTAGGACCAAGTTTGTCTTTAGGATGGTAGGCAAAGCGTTCACCACTCGAGTGATTTTAATGAAGATCATCTTTCAGTGTCAAGATGGGAACTAGAACTTTGCTGAAAAGCAGGGTGAATTGTTTGGAAGAGGACCCTCCAATACATGTGACTTAGCATCTAGATGGAGAAAAGTGGATGAAGAAAATAAAGACTTCAGGTTAGTGTTCAACTACTAAGCAACATAAATTGCTTTCATAATTCTGCTGGGAAAAGTTATTTGGATGTCGAAAGTCTATTTGGGTTATAGCAAGCATTGAAGTTTCTTGTCTTGGGAAAGACTTTCATCTGCTTTCAAAGGGCTAGAAGGTTAATCTATAGCCCGTTTGTATGTAACTTGCAAGATAATGACCAGGGTGTCGGTATAAAAGGAAATTGCAAATGAACTCCGTGTTCAAAGGGAAATGATTGTAATCAAGGTTACATTATGTGATGCTTTTGTGTTTTTTCCTCGAGGAATGTAATGTTTATTTCAAATACTTGGTTGAATTTTGTAATATTGCACTGTCAATAGACAATGTGTGGAAAGGTTTTTCCGAAATAAATAAATCTTGGAAGTTCTTTCAGTATTTTGTATTGAGAGAAACACCATTAATTGAATACATCTAGGAGCTCAATATATACAAAATGCATGTTTATCATGGCATCAAATTGATAGCTATTTGCTGGAAGTTTGTTCAATATTTTACATTACGATAAACAAAATTGCATAATTACAAGTAGTAGTCTAATAAAATACAAAATACGTGTTGAATGTGGTATCAGCTTAGTATATGTTGAATTTGATATAACCAATTTGCGGAATTAAAACCCTTTGGATTACTGGGCAAAATCAATATTCAATGATTTTATAAATATTTCTTTCAGAATGCAGGCTTGTCTTTATTCCTCCAGAAGAGTTCCATAGGGATTGAATGTAATATAAAGTATAAATTCCAAGTGGATTGCTGCATATAACAATCTAGGTAGGTAATGAGAGTTTGAAAACTAAGACTGATTATATGATTTAGGAACAAGCTTTCAAGGACATACACATAATGGATGGAGGATGTGTAAGGGTTTGTTAACCAAGTTTAGGGTTCTTGATTTAGAACTTATACGGTATTTGACCAAATGAAGTGAATGCTATGATGCCACGTGTCATTCAGTTCATTTTTCTGCAATCAGCCAATGTCTACATTATTTGAGGTGAAATAATCCTTTGATCTTTACTGAATTTTGAAGCATTTGGTGGTTATGATTCCTTATATCCATCATACTGACTTGATTTTGGGGCGATAAGAACTTACCTTATTGTTTTGATGAGTCTTATATTTGATCAATTATTTGGAGATTTTTTTCAACTTGTTCGAGATCAAATAAACATTGCATCACACTCTTGAGTCCTGCACTTAATATGCGGTTAGTGTTACGAGAGTTTTCTTACTCACCTTATAAACCATTTGTGGAGTGAAATTTAGTACGTCATGAACAGTCATATACATACCCCTTGGTTTTGACCTCCCTGTCTTTGCAAAAAGACTTTTGCACCAGGACTTTGCACTTCCTCATTATAATGCCCTTTTGAAGCCACTCAACCTAGTACACAAATTTGCATTTTATTGTCATTTTCAACCTAAGTAAATAACAAATAACAAGCCCTTTAGGCTTTATGACATAAAATTGATATTATTAGTACAATATACAAGAAAATGCCCGTAAGTATTCGAGATACCCTTTTACCAAGCAGCACATTATTTTTTAGATAGAGTCTACTTATAGTCTACGATACCTTTTTACCAAGCAGCACATTATTTTTTAGATAGAGTCTACTTATAGTCTACGATTATAAGTAGTTATGTGATATAAAATATATGGTTACGTTGATTCTCCTTTTTTAAGGTGGGAGGGGTCACTAATATATTTATTTTCATTGCAGTGTATTGTATTGTTGTTAAATTGGCAACTAGGGCCAAACTCCATGTGGGTCAGCTTATTCATGGCAGCTGATATTTTTATTGGATCCCTCTCGTCGAGAGGTGTAGGATTGATCCAAAGATCATCCGATTCCGATAAGTATTTATGGAGATATGATTTATTTTGTTTATGTAATTATTATCAAGCCGACCAGCACTTATGTAGGCTCTAGAAGCCCAACTGACGTGTCTATTCATCATCCTCGTTTTTGGTATAAATAGAAGAGGACTTGAAGACATTTTACACACATCTCTTGTGATCTCTCTCCACGTGTTTGGGTTTTGTGGACAGAGAGATCTAGAGGAGAATACATTGTTCTAAACCCTGATCTAGCCTTACCCTAGCTGCAGTCAAAGAAGGCATAACCGCAGTCTGATTGGAGCTCAAGTGCCCTAGCCGCAGGTCAATCAGCAGCCCTAATCTACGCAGTCAAGGAGGCTTCCATAACACAGTGAGGGGAGGCATGAATGCTGTCAAAGGAAACCCTAAACGAGATCTAGCCGCAGTCATAAAGGTTATCTAAGCCGCAGTTGGAAAGGCCTGAACCAGCCATATGTGAAGGCCTAAATCCGCAGTTCTAAAGAGCCCTTATACGCTGTCCAAAGAGGCCCTTACACGCTAAACAGAGGTGCCCTAAATCTGCAGTCTATTGGGCCCTAAATCTCTGTTTTATTGGGTGCGGGTAAGGGCATTTCCAGTGAAGGGAGAAGGGACGTTTAGGTCACTCCTATGACTGTTTTGGAGTGAAAATTAACCAGCAGAAAGGCCACAATAAAGGAGACAAATTCTGGGCTGTTTTGAATATTATGTGTGGGCTGGAAACTCTGTTTCAGCAAGCCGTGGGTACAGGAAGCCACATGTGGTAGGCCGCAGGCCCTAACCCCATTGAAAAGGCATCGCGTGGGACTGTTTTGGGGTTAGATTGAACCCTAATCAACAGCGTGGAGACAGAGGACTTATACAAGGGTAGGACGCAGTTTTTGAACGCTGTTTGGTGACTTGGTTAAGGGCTGTTGCAGCATATGGATGCCCTAACCAGTCACAGTTAGGAACAACAGCAAAAACAGATTGGAACAACAATTTGTGCCTTGTGTTGGGTCAAGGAAGTTGACCCGTTTTTGGATCAGATTGTTGGGCAGCCTGTGGGAGCAAATTTGGAGGCTTGATTGGGTGATCGTAAGCCTTCATCAGTGCAAATCTTACAGTGTAGTATTGGGTACCATCGACATGATGTAAGGGCAGCGTGATGTATGAGATCATGAGCAACATGATGATGCATGATGCAGTATGATGGTGCTACACAGTAAGGTGCAGCAAATGGACGAGATGTAGAACGATGATAGGTGAAGGAGTCACCTTGGAGAATCAGTTGAAGCAGAATGTCTTCAACTGATTTCATCGTTATACGAAATGATCTATGCTAAATCTAGATAAGTCAAAGTGTTGACTTTTGTTGTAAATGTACTATCTCTCTCTCTCTCTCTTTCTCTGCTGATCTTTGAAGATAAAAGAAGATTTGATCAAAGGATTTCCCCACACATTGTGGGGTTTGTCCCTGGCTCGCGCCACATCTTGTGTCCTCTTGGCTTGGCTTGTCTTCTGCGTTTTATATTTATGTTCTATCTGCAGTTTATCATAACGCTGATGTGATTGCTAACTGCGAAAATTTAAATAAATTGCTCTAACATAGAACATACCTAATCTTAACAATTGTTCTCATGTGTAATGTATTTGGATGGAAAATGACTTTTAGGCCACAATACAAGTCATATTTGAAATAAAATTATTACGATTAATTTAAATCTTTTAGATGTGTATTAAACCATATGAGATTAATCATTTATATGAACCATATATGTTGACACATTAAAAAAATATCTATATAACCAATGCAAATTTTAGATTTATATTATAAATTGAAGTAAAGAGTGCATACATTTCAACACAAGTTGCTTTATTTAATTGAAATTTGAAGATAATTCCAAGCCCCACTGATATGTAAAGAATTTAATGACTACAACTTTTACACGATAATATAGTAATATCGATCACAACTTCATAACATCTTTCCATTCTTTTAAGTATCATTGATATATACAAGCCTAGATTTATTTTAATCTAGATCTATTAAGCACCAAGATGGATCAAGCTTCTTAAAGTAAGGAATCCGAAGGCCTATGTAACACAACTACATATAGAGATGAAGACAATGGATTGGATTGTAACATATGTAGAGAAAAATTCTTCACCATAGTTGGATTACTATATTGTAAATAATCGTGTTGTTATGATCCCTTAGAATAAAAGATCAATATGCAAACGTTGAATATGAATTCCCTAATATTGGAATCAATTATAAAATAGAGATCTTGAACTCCGCATAATAATCCCGGCAAAACCAGATTTGTAGTGAAAAATGTAGAGTTCACTCAAGCCATCAAATTAAAACAATAATCAACAACATCGAAATAAACATATTTTAACAAAACCACTCGGACTTCACCCAAGATTTGTCATATATTTGACAATTTTTGGATTTCAATCTCTTCTTTCACCATTTTGGACTTCACACAAAACAAGAGATGGTTCACTCCATAAGCACATTTTTTTCTAGAGTTCACCTAAATTCAAAGTAGGGAATTAAGGAATTCAACCAAATTTTGGATTCACAATTTGTGCTACTTACAGGGAACTTTGACCACATTCTTTTACATTTTATTCATATAAAGAATTCCAACATAATTATAATGGAGAAAAGTGTTGACCTAATTTAAAAATAGACATGTTTACAAAAGCTTTGTGTGTCACAATTTTTTTTAATCGTTAATTCCTTCAAACTTTTAAGAAAAAACATATTCTCATATTTTTTTTTAAACTAATCTCTACTCATTTTCGTTCAAGCAATAAGATCAATATGTTTCTTTTCGTTTTCTTCCAACAAGAATCAACATGGTATACAATAAAAAAAATATGTTCACTTGATGAGAAAGTGATTGCAATGTCTATGATAGTCATATATAATTTTCTCTCGTTCAATCAATTCAAGGATGTGTGGTGTGTGAATTATTCTCTGACATGTTTTCCTATTTAAGAATCCAAGAATATTTATGACTTTCTACTATATTTTCTTATTTTATGTTTTTAAGCTCTATTTTTTAAATATTTTTTAATTAATCTCCCATAATAATATATATATATAAACAATAATGAGTATTTGTATTGCATTAAGTTTATGTTTGGTCACAATGAATACTCACAGGTTACATTCTTTGTCATACAACTATATCTTATTTTTATCCTTATTATATACTTCAACGACACTTAGTGGACTTTAAAGTTTCACAAAATTGGTTACATTTTTATATAGATATATTTGACAATAATTTTCTAATAACAAACAAAATTTTTAGCAATACATAGATGATTTTAAATCCTCACCTCCTTCCTTCAGTGTCTAGTTAAGATCTAGACCTTGGTTCACCTCCTTCCAACTTTTAGAGCTTGACTAATGTAAATTGGTATTCAAATGTTGAATTTGTACTTGTAACTCTGCAATCTGTTGGCGAAGGGCCTCCATCTCGCCCAATTATTTGGAAATATGAGCTTTCAAGCTTTGGATTTCCTCCATTTCTCGCAAATTCATTTCCATCTTCTTCGGTTGAGTCATATTTAGCATCATCACATCTGTTTGGAGAGCTTCCATTTGCTCCACCCGATCTGCAACTTGTTCTTTATAATTCCGACTATGTGGTCATTCTCTATTGTTACCACCATAAAATTTCTCCATACCCCATTTCATTTTCCCCTATCTTGTTTCGAGAAATAGGCCACCTACTTCAATGAACCACACAGTCTCCTTTAAGTCTTCGACTTCTGAAAATGCCACAGTTTCTCCCAATTCACCTGGAGTATTATTACACCCTGTCAATCTCTAGTTGTTTGGCTCCTTGTCAATCAATCTATCATTGTCATGCTTCTTCTTCTCCTTCAAACACCAATTATCCCTTGCATAGTCAATTGAGTATTTGTGCAGTGATTTAATACTTAGCTCTTGGATGAGGCCATATCCCCATATGTTATTCCTCTGTATGTTGAGTTGAGCCTCAAGGATGGCCTGTAAAACAACTGAAGACTACAAGGAGGATGAGTAGGTCCTCTCTTGAGTCTTGCTGTAACTTAGCTCCTTTAGACACCGAGGTTCGTGCTAGACACAATTAATCAACCATACCTTTGTTCGTGTAGAGACGTTCCAAGTAATGTAGCCATGCACACTCCTAGACTTCCTCCCAAACATACAAATTTTTCCGAGTAATAGACAAAAGCAAAAGCAAACTTGGAGGACAAAACCCTGCATAGGGGAGGAAGGCATGCCAAATTGACTATGGATCCATGAAGCCAAACATGAACATCGACTTTTCCCCTTATGTCCCATCATTAGAGTGATAATTAGTTTGGAAACCCACAACTAACTATAAGTTGGCATCCTCTGTATATCATGTTGCAACCACCATATCCCACATGAGCGCTGAATTAATGTTACATGCTAGTTAATTATGGTCTCACCTCCCAGATGGTTTATAATTGGAGGTGGGCGTACAATAACATAATGGTTTTGTGTCCTTCGGCTTATGCTTCTTTGATGTGAGACAGATTGACATCCACTGGTTGCATGCACCATGTTTACTTTGGGCGCCACGACATCCATCGGGCCCCAATCCAATTTTTAATTAAAACCATATAAATAATTTTTTTAATTAAAAATAAAATTTATGTGCTCAATTTCCTAATGCTCCATTTACTTTTATTTCCCCTGCTTGTAATTTACAGGTCTAATTAGCACATTTACCTACTTCTTCGTTTTGAGTTCTTAAGATATGGAAGTACCTGTTTTGTGGGATGTCATCAAGGATCTTTCTTATTTTATTGAATATGTTTCTGAAGTGTTTATCTTGGGCATATGCTCCTATGAATAGGCGTTGTATGATGAGAAGGAAGTCTCCCAAAATTCTGATATTGGACTCTTGTGACACTCTGGTCAAAATCAGACCTTGTATGATGAGAATGAAGTCTCCCAAAATTCTGATATTGGACTCTTGTGACACTCTGGTCAAAATCAGACCTTTTAACTGGCCATGCATTTCAACATGATTATGTCATTAATCTGGGTCTCCATACATACATCTTGACCATATTTCTTTAGGGCTATACAAGACTCCTACTTCTACCACCCCTATATTCTATTTATAAATTTTTAACAAAAAAATAATGATTATTATTAATTTAAGCTTTCATTAATATAATAAAGAAAATTATACAATTGCAATAACATTCTAAATGTCACATCCATATTAGTGTTCATTTTTTTTGTTTTTTTTCAATTATTAATTCTTAATTGTGGTAACAACAATTTCAATAACAAATTAAATGAAAAAGAAAATGGGAATGACCTATCTTTTTTCTATATATTTCTGCTTTAATTTATACTTTCCCATATTAGTGTTTAAAAAACGTAGTTTTTTTTTTTTTTTTAGCAGTGGCAACAAATTCAATAAAAAATTAAATGAAAAAGAAAATTAGAATTACTTATCTTTTTCCATATATTTCTGTTTTAATTTATATGTTTCCATTTTAATTTTAATTTATTTTAATTTATAAGTTTCCATTTTAATTTACATACTTATGTTTCAATTTTATGTTTCTATTTTGTTTTACTTGATTATTATAGGTTAACTGAAATTAATTATTTAATTGAATTAATTTATTTACTGATGTTTATCTTTAATTTATTATAATGAATTAAATCAACTAAATATAATTAATTATTGCTTTAGAAAATAAAAATAATTAATAAATGTTTGACTTAACAAATTAATTAAAATGAAAATAATAAAAATAAAACATGAAAATTAATAATACATTTAGTTTTTGAAAACAATAAATAATAGAAATATGCACATTCAATAAAATACATCTACATATTTAAAATATACAATAATATCACATAATGGAAAATGGACGGATTGTAAATAAGAATGTAAACATCAATAACTAGACTAACGATCATTTTAATTATGTTTTTTTCTCATCATTCTCTTTGTCTCTCTTATCAGAATTAGGCACACATTTAAAGTAATTAGTACATTATAATTTCTAAATGTTAATGTTGTTATGACATATATATATTTTTAAATACCATTTTTTTTTGTAAATAAGTTTTTTTTTTTTTAATAAATTGATAGTAGATCACATAATATAAAAATGTTTTTGTTGTGCTTTATCATACTAAAACCAAACCAACAACAAAATATAATGTCTTTTATCCCAAGTGTCCACATGCTAATTGGATACATACAAAAGGTCTATTGACCAAGTCTTTATTGTGCAATACATTATGGCATAGTAGGTATTGATAAATTTTAAGTAAAGTAGAAAAACCATAAGTTAACTTAAACCATCAAGAGGACGTGGAAATATCAACAATATATGGAATGACTGGATTGATTGGAGGCTCAAGATTTGGTTTGTTGCATAGTTTCTCCTCAATGCAAGCTAGTCAACAATCTATGCTATCCAGTCATGTAGTAATAATTTTATGTTCCTTTTGAATCTCATCCAGTCGTGGTCCAATCTTCTCTTTGATATCATTTTTCTCCAAGAGTACTTTTCCCAATAGAGATTTCACTTGCTAATAAAAGTCCAGAGTATGAAGATACTAATTCTATCTTCCGCACGTGTGCTTAGGCTCCAAAATTTGGGCCACCACTTTAGTAAGATTTTTCAAATCAAATTAATTATCTCTCTCCTCAATTATGATAGCTTCAACACCATTAAATTCCTGGATATATGGAGGATTTCGAAGGCGATAAATACAAACATAGGAGATAACTCTTACTCTAGCACATGAACCACTATGAGATCCACAACTTCCAACTCCACGGTGTACCCTCATGCGTTGACATAGTATGATGAAGAGTGCAACATGAAGGGAGAGGCAAGGACAGAGCAATGATTATAGACGATAGAGGGGTTCTGTGAGAACTAACATGACAATGTTGAAAAAACACTAGAAGGGTGGGTAGTCTCAGCCCTGAATTTGATAGGTAAAGCCCTAGGAGCATAACTAAAATAGAAACCAATCAGAGTCTCCTACCATGACAAAATGATAGATACAAAGGATAGGAAAGAGACCCAACTACCTCTAGAAACCAAAAGAACCTAAATGAGCTAGAAATTCTTAGAATATAATAACAATGGATAACGATAGAACCAGATCAAAAGCCAGAACAAATGGAAAATAACTAGTGAACGAACCCTAACACTAAGTTTGGATAGCTTGAACCTTGGTAAAAGTAGGATGAGTAGATTTAGGCAAAGAATCCATACCCTAGAGTTTCACCACCTAGTTCAACAATAGTGATATTAATTGTATCTCTATGCTACTCCACCTGCCAAATGTTGTGCACCTTGTGAATCTTCTTCCTTCTCAAAGAGACTAGAATTGATCTTACATGAAGAGCCTCCTAGGAAGGAGCAATGAATAATTGGATGTCTAAGCTAAGAGGGATTGGACCATACCCCTCAAAGCCTCCAGAAAGCGCCAGAGGGTTTGAGCTTTTGTAATAAAAGAAATAAGTTCATAAAACCCCAACAAAAAACTTACAAAGTGCAAAATGAAACTTGCTATCCTTGAACCACTAAAAAAGGAGAGTGCAACAAGAAACATTGAATATCGAGAAAACTGCACATCACCCATTCCAATTTAATTGTATTTCCACTTGGTGTCATAGTTTTCTTTTTTGTAGGCATTCATTGCTGAGTGTGTGTTAGTATTAAACACAATAAATTGCCAAGTGTGGGAGTGTGGCATCCATGCCTCCTTAATTATTTCCTGAGGCGATGACAGTTTGGACACCCTCCCTCCTTCCTCTCTGTGTTCTTCCATGTCAACAAGGTTATAAACATAATATATATTAAATAATACAAAATCTCAATAAAAAATTATTAATTTCAATTATTAACTAATATGTATAGTTATCCCAAATAACCTTGAAAAATTTACCAAGTAGGAGTATCATATCCATAGGCCAAGTAGTGAACACATTTTTTACTTGTCCAAAAAGCTTATGATTTGGTTTTGGAGGGTGGGTATTATGGATCATTTACATAAAGGGCCTTCACTTTTTCATATCCTTTTTCTAAAAAAGAAATGTGAATAGTGTTCATAGGATTTGTGCTTAGGACATTTCCAATACCCACAACTATGTCTTGATCATGATACCCACATAATAAACATGGTTCCTAATATAAAAAGAAGGAAATCATATATAATTGTTTCATATTCATGCTAATTATTTAAAAAGACATCATGCATTTACAATATGATCTAAAGATGAGAAATAACCATATACCAAGGCCCTATAGGGGGTGGTTTTGGAGTATGTGGTAGATTAAGAAATGAACCTAATACATTTGATATTGTTTGATGTACATTACACAAATTCACAACATAATGGAATGAGGGTTGATCTATAATATCAACTACTAAGTATGTAATTTAGTTCAATTATTGACAATAATATATATGCTCTTTCATAACTACTAAATACTTTCTTTGCATTGTCCTCATTCTCCTCCTCATCTTAGGACATTTGGATTTGTGTTTAAGACATTTCCAATCCCCACAACCATCCCTTGATCATAATACCCACATAGTAAACATGGCTCCTAATATAAAAAGGAAGGAAACTATATATATTGTTTCATATGCAAGTTAATTATTTAAAAGAAGTAGAAATTATGATATAGATTTGCAACTTCTCATAAATTTTTAATCAGAATCACAAGACACAAACCTACTCTACAGCTTTGCAGAATTCATTTCACAATTTAGAACAAAAATCTCAGACATGCAGTAAGAAATAACACACACACACACAATATTTTTCCCGGGGAAAACAAGATTCTAAAAACCCCAATGCTTGTTTGCATTAATATGATGAATAGAGATGTATTACAATTGCTTTACTCAACTAAGCACAACCTGTAAGTGAATAACATATTTCTTTTCTCACTGAGAAGCTCTGACCCAACCTTAGTCAATATATGCCTTTTATTGAGCCCTTATTTCCTTGCACAATTCCTTGAGAAATTAGGTCCCTATTATTTAGGAATTTATCCAAAATGGATTGCACAATTCCCAAGGTTGATCATTAGACTGTATGCAACACCTGTACACTCAACACTAGTCTACAATTGAGCCCCTATTTCCTTGCACAATTCCTTGAGAAATTAGGTCCCTATTATTTAGGAATTTATCCAAAATGGATTGCACAATTCCCAAGGTTGATCATCAGACTGCATGCAACACCTGTACACTCAACACTAGTCTACAATTGATGTTACACTGCCTTGGAATATCCACCACATCTGGGGAACAATATTTCTCTGCATGCACTAGATATTTTGGGCTGATTGATCAATTAACTAGAGTATCACTGAGATTGACTGAAGTCCCACTGCACAACTGACGTTTCACTAGTTCCTCCAACAGTTGGAACTAGTTTAACTGAAAACAACTTGAAATACTAACCTTGATTGCTACAAATTAGCAATCACACATGCTTAATTGAAATATAACTTCTCTAACTCGAATTTACTGAGCTAACTGATTGACAAGAGCCATGTCACCTCAGTTAACTGGATCCAAATTGTCTGCTTATGTGGAAATTCATTTTTTCTCAATTTAATTAAGGCAAAATCAAACTGAGAATTTCTTGCTGCATTTTTCAACACTCCCTCTCAGCAAGAAAGGGATTATCAATGACCCCTATTCTGCACCTTTTGAACTCAAACTTCCCTCTTGACAAGGCCTTTGTCAAAATGTCAACATCTTGTTCCTCTGTTGGAATGTAGTATAACAACATTATCCGCCCCTGCACATTGTCCCGTGAATGGTGATAACAAATATCTATATGCTTGTATTGATCATGAAATACAATATTAACAGAGATCTTAATTCAAATATGGTTATCACAATAGATCACAGTTGGATCCATCATCTGACCAAACAATACAACAAGTATCTTTCTCATCCATATTGCCTCACGTGTTGCTTGACTTGCAACCATGTATTCTGCGTCTGCGGAGCTGAGTGCCACAAGTATTTTTTTCCTTCTATACCAGGAAACAGCTACGGACCCAACACTGAAAATTCCACCTGATGTACTCTTTCGGTCTGCTGGAATCCCCGCCCAATCCGTATCTGTGAAGCCACACAACTTCACTCCCTCTGTCTATCTATACCATAGTCCAAACTGGGTAGTGCCTCTGAGGTACCGTAAAACATGCTTAGTTTCCTTCCAAAATAACTTGGTTGGGCTAACCATAGCTTGGCTCATTTTGTTGACTGCATAGCACATACATGGGCGTATGTTCACAAGATACATTAGTGAACCCACTGCCTGTCGATAAATGGTAGCATCCACTTCTTTGCCTAAAGTGGCATCCTATTTCCTCTAGTTGGTCACTAGAGGTGTCTCCATGGGTTTGCAACTGTCCATGCATAACTTCTGTAGTACCTCATTTGCATACTTTCTTTGAGAGACAAACAGTTCCCCATCACCTTTCCATACTTCCAACCCGAGGAAGTAGTGCATGAGACCCATGTCCTTCATTTCATATTCCCTTGCAAGGTCCTCCTTGCAAGATCTTATCAAATACTCATCACTAGTTAAAATTAAATCATCAACATATAAGACAATAATAAGAAATTTACCTTCTACCAAGATGTGATAGCTATTTACCTTCTACCAAATCGATGAGATAGTTTCCGATCTTGGTGTACCAAGCACGAGGTGCTTGTTTGAGATCATACAACTCTCGCTCGAGTCTACACACATGAGAATCTTGATCAAATGTATCAAAACCTTATGGTTTCTTAATGTACACCTCATCCTCAATAACCCCATTGAGAAATGATATTTTTACATCCATCTGGTGGATCTTCCACTCCATCTAAGCAACCAATGCAAGAGTTGATCTAATGGATGAGTACCTTACTACAGGAGAAAATGTCTCATCACAGTCAATTCCCTCAACTTGAGAGTACCACTTGGCCACAAATATGGCCTTATACTTCTCTTTGTTTCCATCTTTCGTTTCTTCACCTTGAAGATTCATCTCAAACCCATAACTAATTTATCTGCTGGTCTTGGGACCACTTCCCAAACACTGTTCTTTACAATGGATTCGTATTCCTTCACCATTGCATCAACCCATACAAGATTCTCTACTACTTCATGGAAAGTGGATGGCTCAATCTCTACAATCTCAATCATTAGATCCACGTAGCCAGTGTATCGTTCAAGTGACCTTCTTTGCTTGCACAAATTTGAATGAGCTCCCAAATTCTCCCTCTCACCTTGCACAAATCTATAAAATTCCCTGGTTCTTTTTCTGCCTTATTTGGATGATTCTGCTTGAGTGGACGTATCCACTCTGCCTTGTCTCTGAATCTCCATTTGTGGATGCTCCACAACATCCCGAGGCTCCTCCTTTGGAGCTAAAATCTCCTCTTCTTGTGAGATGTGAAGTTCCCTCTCAAGAGAGCACCACATGGATTTCTCCTCATCAAAATTTACATCCCTTCACATAGCTGTCATTCTGAGGGATGACAAGTACACATGGTTGTTGTGTGGAGTTTCTGAGTAACCCATAATTACCCCCAATCTGCTGTCAGATCAAGCTTCTTCCCTGATTCTTTGGAGGTATGGCAGTAAATAGAGGCTTCAAAAATCCTAAAGTGCGACACATCCGAATTCCTCCCCGAGAAAGCCTCCTCTGGTTTAATCATGTCTAGAATCCAATGAGGACTCAAGTTATGCAAATAAATTGTTGTGTTGCATGCCTCAACCCACAAATGTAGAGGTAGACCTTGGTCATGTAAGATCACCCTCACTTCTCCCACAATGCCATGGTTCTTTCTCTTAGTGCTCGTTGAATGATTTCTTTCGCACATAAATTCTTGAACTCATTCGACACGTACTCACCTCTGTTATCGCTTATGATGGCCTTCATCTTCTTGCCAGTTTATTTCTCAACCAGTGGATTGAATTCTTTGAACTTGAAGAATGTATCACTTTCTTCTGCATGAAGAAGATCTAACACTTCCATGAGAATTCATCAATAAAAATGACAAAATATTTGTGTTTGGTAGTGGAGGCTGTTGAGAAAGGTCCATAGACATCAAAGTGGATCCTTTCTAGGACTGCATGTGATTTTCTATCCCAATCATGGAATGCGGATTTTGTGTACTTCCCTAAGGTACATCCTTTGCATACATCTTACTAATTAAGTGCTCCTTTAGGGAGGCTAATGGTTATTTGTTGCATAATCTTCAAGGCACCATGATGCAAATAGCAACGTCTTTTGTGCCAAAGTTCATCGACATTCTGGCTCTGCAGTTTCTCCACCTTAGTTCTTAATACAACACAGTCTTCCACATTTAGCTTATACAGGTTCTTCACACAAACCCCGATTTGCTTCACCTGTCCTATGGCTATGTGTCTCAGGAATGCTTTTCCTTTGCTGAAGATCACATCATAACCACGATCTTCCAAAACTATAATAGAGATGATATTTTTCTTTAGGCCTGGAATGTACATGACATCCTTGAGCCCGAGAGGGGAGCCTGAATCCCTCTGAAAGGTGACTGCACCAATCCTAGTCGCGTTGTACCTTCCATTGTCCCCTATCACAATGTCCATCTGGAGATCTTTATCCTCCAGGTCATTGAAAAATCTCTACACCGTATCATGTGGAACAAGGCACATGAGTCCAAGTACCACATGCTCCCCATCATTGTGTTGGCCATGCATGCGATAAGGGTAAAGTCAAGCTCGAATTGTGAAGCTAAGGATTCACCTACTGCTCCTCCTGAGGTATTCTTTCTTACCTTTTTGTGTGGACACTTTGTGGCATAGTGCCCTAATTCATGACAATGGAAGCATTTAATTTTGGACAAATATTTCTTCTTTCTCCCTTAGATAGATTCTAGTTTAGTTTTAGATATCTTCCCTTTTCCTTTATTTCCCTTCCAATCAATGCAAAGTTTTCTTCATCCCCTCCCTTGGATGAAGTCCCATCTTTGGTATTTCACCTTATTTCCTCCTATACCAAATCAAACCATAAGTGTTCCAAATCTGGTAGTTCCCCCCCACCCCATTCACCAAATCTTGGTAGCTATGCCAACTCTTGAGAAGGCCTAGAAGGGCTAGGATTACCAAGTCATCATCTGAAATAGTAACACCAAATCCTGTGAGCTCATCACGAACTTGTGTGGACCTTCTTAGATACTTTTGAATGATGTCATTCTTCTACATATTGATATTTCAAAGTTTATCCTTGAGCGCCAATTTCCTAGGGTTGCTGCTATTCTGGAACAGATCTGTCAGATCTTGCCACATTGCATAAGGATTTTTATTCCCATGGATATTGGTGACAATGTGGCCCTGTACTCCCTCCAATATTATTCTCCTTTCCTTGGCTACATATTTCTTCGATTGCACTAGGTTATGGGTATTAGATGCTTGTGGTTTTGCAACATCTGTCTTGATGTATTCTAGCAATCCATTTTCATCCCATACCGCCTCGATGCGATCCTTCCATGTGATGAAATTAGATTTGCCTTCCAAGGCATACTCTAACCTCAACCATTGAAGGTCATGTTCCCAAATATGAATAGATCCTGCCACATTGAACTGCAAATTTGAACTTATTGAGAAACAACTTTGAAATTCCTACTCTAATGTGAATCTTGCTTTGATACCAATTATGATGTAGATTTGCAATTGCCCATGAATTTTTAATCATAAGCACAAGACAAAAACCTACTCTACTGCTCAACATAATTCAATTCACAATTTACAACAAAAATATCAGACATGCAATAGGAAATAACACACATGCACACAATATTTTTCCCGAGCAAAGAAATCTGCTAGAAACCCCAATTTTTGCTTGCAATAATATGATGAATATAGATGTATTACAATTTCTTTACTCAACTGAGCACAAATTTCAAGTGAATAACCTATCTCTCTGCTCATTGAGAATCTCTAACCCAGACTTAGTCAATTTCGGCCTTTGCTTGAGCCCCTATTTTCTTGTGCAAGTCCTTGAGAAATTAGGCTCCTATTATTTAGGAATTTCTCCAAAACAGATTGTGTAATTCCTAAGGCTGATCATCAGATTGCGTGCAACACATGTACACTCAAGACTAGTCTACAACTGATGTTACATTGCCCTGAAATATCCGCCACAATTGGGGAACTCGAATTCTCTACATGCACTAGCTATTTTGGTGTGATTAATCAATTAACTGGATGATCACTAAGTTTGACTGAAATCCCACTGCAAAACTGACCTTCCATTAGTTCCTCCAACAATTGGAACAAGTTTAACTGAAATCAACTTGAAATAATTGATCTTGATTGCTACAAATTAACAATCACACATGCTTAACTAAACTCTAACTCCTCCAACTCAAATTTACTGAGATAACTGAGTGAAAAGATCCATGTCACCTCAGTTAACTGCATCCAAGTTGTTTGTTGATGTGGAAATTCAAATTTTCTCAATTTAATCAAGGTAAAATCAAATTGAGAATTTCTTGCTGCATTTTTCAACAAAAGAAACAATGGATTTACAATATGATCTAAATATGAGAAATAACATATTCAAGATCCATATTCATTTAGGGGTGGATTTGAGAGAATGTGGTTGATTAAAGAATGAACCCAACACATTTGATATTGTTTGAAGTATTACACAATTTCACAACATAATGGAATGATAGTTGACCTATAATATCAATTACTAAACATGTAATTTAGTTCAATTACTACCAATAATAAAATATTCTCTTTCACAAGTACTAAAGCATTTCTTTGGAATTATCCTCATGCTCCTCATCCTCATCTTTGTCACCATCCTCATCATCATAACAATTTTCCTCATTGTCCTGAATCCTTATCATTGTGGCCAACATCCTCTTAATTAGGATTGATGGAGTAACTTGTGCTCCATTCAAGTGCCAATCTATACATTTTTTTCTACATAATTATAATGACCCTAGTTTTGACGCCTAGAAAGTATTGGTCATACTATGTATAGAATGAAAATGTTTGGTTTTGTGATGAGATTCTAGCCATGTATGCTAAAACCTAATGATACATGCTATAATTGTGTAAATGTATTTTCAATATTTCTAGTGTGGAGATCAAGACCAAGGCTAGACTATTGAATGACCAAGCATGCATGCTCTAATCATGAATATGTGGACCATGCCATAGGATTCCATGGTAGGTTTAATAAAATCACTATGTTGAATATAAAATGTTTCAATCTCGTTGCTAAGAGCTTGTGAAGGAGAAGAGTGCTACAATTCCACCCAAGGGGAAGATGGAAAGGGATCTATAAGAAAGTGAATCCTCTATTTCCAAGTGTAAGCCTTAGGCCTCAAACATGCGCTGTAAATGAATCCATCAACTTCCACTGACTAATTAATTTAATTGAATGAATGCAAGATGTTAGTGAAACAAAGTATTTCATGTCGTTTTGAATGCATGGGGCTAAGTACAAGTGTAAGAGTCCAATTTTCCACATGTCAAAATACATGTTAGACCTAGCTCCTTAAAACTTCTCATTGCCCATTTGGAATTAATGCTAGAAGGTGTTCATGCCATTGTTGTTCAATGTGCATGGAAGTACATTGATGTTAGTTTTCCAAGTTGTTGATGGGAGAACTATAGTTATGGTCCATGAACCAGTAACCTTGGGATGTAGAGAATCAGAATAAGAGAGTGAAATATGAAGAGAAAGTGTATATGAAGTGCAAAGAAAGTGAAAATATATTGGATGGGTATAGAAATATAGGATAGAGGCATAGAGGTATAGAGAGCATAAATGCTAGACGCGCTAGGAATCTTGGAATATTGTGTAGCTTTGGTCAATAGATGCTTTCCATAGCAATGAAAAACTTCTATTGACAAAACCAAAAGGACAAGTGTTAATGAATATACACCTTTCACACAAACTTAGAGTACTAAAAGGGGGGGGGGAGTGGATTCTTGGGGGTTGTCAAGTAGATAAGGGAAGATCTAAAAATATATCTGAATGACTATAGAGCATAGAAGGGGGTATATTTTCCCTAGTGTTCTATGTGGGGTAGAGGTAGAGAGTTCCATGGATAGTTGGAAAACTAAAGTAGTTGCTTGGAACTATTTTTCTTAAGCTCATGAAAGCATATAGGTGGATGAGAGATAAATAACATAGAGACTTATTATTTCACCCTAATGGCCTAGCCTAGTAAGGTGGTGGTAATTGGGTTGGATACTTATGGGTTGGTGAAATGTTAGTTGTACGAAACAAGTTTCATAGACATATTTAATTAACATATGAGTATTTGTGTTGTCAAAGAATTTGCAAGATAGTTGGTCATTTTTTGTTACTATCAATATTAGAAGTGTAATTGGTCACATATGTCTATGTGTGTGAATGATTTCATATGCATTTGGGAATGAGAGTGCCATGAATCAATTATTTGGTGCTCATAATTATATTTCATTCATTTGAACCGTGCATGCAATGCTATTATTTCCATGGAATTCATCTATGTTATTCTCTAATGAATGGGTTCATCAAAATATTGGATTGCAATGTTATTAGTAGAAAAACTGTGGCCCTGCATTGTCAACATTAACAATGGGTAGTGTAGCATGGAGTGAGGGAACAATGGAATTGAGCATTAAAACTCCCATTACAAAGTTAGGTCGTTTTCGTGTTTATTGGAAAGGTTGGTCATAGAGAGATCATGGTCATTTTTTTTGGATTTTAAGGGATATTGAATTTTCCACACTTGTTATATGTGGTACTTTCCTATTGGTGAAATTTATTAAGGTGTATTCCCATGAGGGAGGGCATTTATAACCCATAGTGTTTTAGATCATTAATAGTTTTTAGATCAATGGGTAGGGTTGATGCTCGAGAGAAGTTGCATAGGATCTTCCTAGTTGTGTTGGTTATAACTCTATGCAATGGAGCAAGGGGGATCTTGAAGACCTACAAAGATATTGACCATCAAGATCAATGATAGAGCTATGACCTAAGGTTGATATGCCCAAGAGTTAGGACTTGTAAGGGGTTATGAAGAGGAGATAGTTGGAAGGATATCATTAATGTGGATCATTTTACTTTTAGGACTCACAATGGATCTTTGATCATTTGATGGTCAAGATTGATGGTTGAGAATTGATATTGCGGCATAGGAATTTGAATCCCTAAGGTTATAAAGACTCGGGTGAGGGCCAACTTGGGTTTTTGGTTAAGTAGGGATTAATGGTGGAGAAGAGCCCAAGGTCATTGACTTAGTCCTTATATTTATGTGGAAGGAAGACATGCAACTCCTTCCCACTAGAGTGAGTTATAAAATTACTCTCTAATATAAAGGATTCTTTTGGATTCAAAAAGATATGAACTATTGATGGTGATCTTAATCAATGATGCAGAAATAGTCTTAGAGAAAGTTGCATGGAAGATTGGCTACTAGAGCAAATTTGGGGCTAAAATGGGCCTTATAAGAAAAATTGTATTTCTTGAGTTGGAAATTCAATATCCATTATAATTTCAAAAAATTGAGTCAATGATGATCATTGAGTTAGATATATACAACTTAAGGATGATTATGTGTCATGTTTTTATTTGCCAATATTTAACCATATATACACATAACTTAGTTAAAATCTTGAGAAAATCATTTTGAAATATGATAAATATATTTAAAATAATAAACGCATAATATTATATATTATTTTTTTCCCACAGAAAAAACCCATAATTCTTATAATGAAGAATAAAAATTACACTTTGTAAACACACAATAATTTGTATGCATATAAATTATTCATCATCAAAGCATGGTAGGGAGCGAAGCCCTACAAGCACAAAAACTAACCTTTAGTAGAGGAAAGCAGAGAATCTGAGGCACACAAGCCCTACAAAGACTCAAAATGGGAGCATCAAAAGGAAAAATAACAGTCCGCCAACAAACAAAGTAGGGCTATTAAAAAAAAATCGGGCCCGAAAAAAGAGGGCGTAACAACCCCATGAAACAATCCATGAACCTAGCAGGAACCAATGCCAAGTCTTTGCAAAGGTTCATAATGAAAAGGAATGAAATGGGGTAAGAAACCCCCTCCCCTTAACTTTTCATAGCAATGACAACACAACAAAACAAATTCGGCTATGCACATGACCCATGACAAAATGACCTTGCAAAAACTGTGATGGAAAATGATGAATGTCTTGAAGGCTTGCAAGAGCAATGAAGACACTCTGAGCAGATAGAATAGTGATGTGTAAAACTATAACCTACAGAGATATATAAAACCACCAGAAGAGGTCCATTCCATGTGTATGCGTCCAATCCAGTAGGAGGAGACACGAAACAAATCCCTTCAGCTGCATCCCCACAGAAATTCCACCCTAGTCGAACTTGGAATGATGCAACCCACCACACTAGCACTAGAAACCTGCAATGGAAAAATCTCGATGGCGAGAAAGAAAAATTCAGAGACCGGACAACTATAATTTTATATATCATTATTAATTCTATTATTTATTTTATTACAAGGACATCACTAAAATTGAGTTTTTTTTTTTTAAAGTTATTTTGAAATTCTAAATCCACTATATATATGTGTTTTATATATAATTTATTATTATAAATTATAATATTAAATAAATTATTAATTTATATATAATAAGTATTATAAATATTTAATTTATAAATAACAAAATGGTACATACAAATCAATTATATTATAACTTGAATTAAAACAATCACCAAGAATTTTTTTATGAAGATACATAAGAACTGTAAAAGATACATTGTGGTGGACAATATGTCCTTTACAAAATGTGACTTGTTACTTATAGTATTTTTTTAGTTATAATACCACAGATAAATTCCATGGGTGGGTAGATACCTGTTGTAGCAGCTACAACCACCCTTCAAAGTTTTTCCTTAGCTTTGTTTTGGAGCCTCCCCACCAACCTTTCACAACAACATGTCTTGCTTCATCAAGTACACAAGCTTCAATGATTTTCTTATAGAATGACACCCTGTCCATCAGAGCTTGTTGCATTCCCTTCACAGGCTGTTCCTCCAGACTTGGTCCAGCTGCAGGCTAAGCAACTCCCTCAAGAAATTGTGCAATTCTAGAGGGAAACCAACCTTTCCTCCAAAAATTGTGCAATTCTGTCTGGCAGCCCGCTGGGATCCAGAATTGTGCAATTCTGCTAGTCAAGCTTCATCCATAAAATTGCTCAATTCCTCCCAGCAGGGCTAAGCCCAGGAATTGTGCAATCTTGGGTAGTATTCAGCTTCTCTGCCCGAAAATTGTGCAAATCTCCTGGGCAACCAACCCAACTCCCCTCCAGAAATGAGCATTTTCTCCCAGCAATTGAGCAACCTCTTGCATGTGCAGTTCAGTTGATCGGTTCCCTCCGGGACTGAGAAAAACTGATTTGCATGCATGGGCCACTTCTCCCAAGGCAGCCTGCAAAGGCATCCCTTGATTCAAGGATCTACTTTTAGCAGCTGGAGGTTGCATGCAAGGATCAACTCGGAAACATCTCACTAAGTGTCTCTCTTCCTAAAGTTCTGGGATGTGCGTCACATCTTCGATTTTATCAAAACTCATGAACCGGACGCTGTAAAGCTCATTCCTAACATCAACCTTGTAGATCTGACATCCCATGTCACATCTAGGAGCCATCGGTACATTCAACTCAGCTGTTTTGGGGTAAGTCCGCTTCCCATGTCTTGTGTTGCATTTTTGGCGATTTTTGTGTTTTGCTTCTTATGAATGATGTCTGCTTGATTTCAGTGAGTAATTGCTGTCATTTTGATACATACTAGCTTGTACTAACATCGTTTCAGTTTTCGTGAACACCTCATTGCTGTCGCATGCATGAAACTGCTTTTCACGAACGGTCACTGGTTCAACGACTAGCCTCACCCACATGCATGATGTTTCATTTTCTGAATTTTTCATTCATCGTTTGCATGCACGATCATTCACTTATGCTTACACTGAGTATCGCCATGCATTCACATTCACATTCGCTTTCAGTTGCTGGTCAGCGAGTCTGGGCAGCCTTGGCCCGGAATCTACCTCACTAAGACAACATTGCACAATCCTGAGAGGGAAGGCTCTCTCTTCCTCTTGGGAAATGTGCATTTCTACCCAGTGACTATCCTCTAGTCTTGCATTGCGCAATATTGAGGGACAGTGACTGTTGGCCCAGAAAATTGTGCAATGCAGTCACTGAGCCTGCAACCATTGCTAGTTGAGATTGCGCATTATGCAATTCCAACAGTCAGAAGCCAGACTGGATGATGCATTCTGCAGTTCCAGTAGTGAGTCAACCTCCCAATAGCCTAGACTGCGCCTTGCGCAGTCTTGGCAATCAGTCTCCTGACCTCCCGGTGGAAATTGCGCAACCTTCATGATGAGTCATCACACAGCGTATGTTGCAAGTCAGTTCTCAAGTTCATTTTGGTTTTCAACTGACAGATTGCTTGCCATGAGTGTTTCCATGTCTCCAGGTATCGTAGGTGTTCAGCTACTTCTTAGCAACACATGTACAATGGTTTCTAGTAAAGCATAAGCGAAGACACCGTTCAAAGCACACTTGGGGATGTAGTCGATCAAGTGTCTATGAACTTGCCTACCTATGAAGACATCAAGTTGTTCGTAGACAAGCACATCAAGATATGATGGAAGCAACATCACGACAAGAAGCACCATGAACAACAGCTAAAGGCAACATACTGGATGCAACAAACACAAGAGGAAGGTTGTTGACAACACAGAGGCAGAACAAAGTTGTAAGCTCAAGTAGATCCACTTGTGATGAAAGCAACTTTGGAGACTCAGGCTATGAGGTGACAATGCGACATGAAGATCACGTGAAGATAGAGAGTGGAACAAATAAGGAGTTGCATGTGCTGAAGCAGAAACTCAAGGAAGAACATGAGTTGTATAGACGAGAGAATGAGTTGGAGCAAGAACAGGTACAGTAGCGGGCACAACATGCACTCATGGATGAAAATTCACCCATACAAGTTAAAGATCCATCCCAGTAGTTGGCACAGAGTAGACATGGTGAGTGGTGATGTTGATCGCATGCAAGGGAATTAAGAAGCATGCATGTCATTGTGCGCATACATGTGATCCAACCCATTTGTCACACTCACCGAGGCAAAGACAAGAAGCAAGTTCAACTGGAGTTGAACATGTAGTTGACAGTTAATGCGCATGACCACTAGCACACACTGGAAGATCAACACAGACACTATGCATCAGTGTGTTTCTGGTTCGACCACACCCAAGAAGACCATGCACATGTTAGTAGACGAGTTGGATGGAGGAGCCACACCAATGCACCGGGATGTAATGGAGGTAAGATTTCACTTCATCAAGATGTCACCATGGAGCACATGCACACCTTCACGGACGACCAAGCTTGGCACCAGCCCACCACCTTCACCATCAAAAGAATGTCAAAGAGTTGGTCTCACCATAATGGATCGAGTGTTGGTGATGTCTTACATGGTTTTCTCAAGCCATTTTGTCTCGCATGGGCACATGTGCATTGTAATGTAACGTCTTGTCAAGTGTAATTCAAGTGTTGATAGTTGGATGTAACAGTCATAGAGTAGATGAAGGGTCACGAGGGTAGATGAATTGTCACAAAGGGGAATGCCAAGGGTCACCCCACCCTTTGCTATAAATAGAACATCATAACTCATTGTAAAGGCTTTT
This sequence comes from Pinus taeda, assembly GCA_000404065.3. Lineage (NCBI taxonomy): Eukaryota > Viridiplantae > Streptophyta > Pinopsida > Pinales > Pinaceae > Pinus > Pinus taeda. The sequence goes on from APFE030229896.1 coordinate 54,523, forward strand.
GGTCAGCCAAGATTCTGATAAGACTATCTTGGAGAGAGCTTGGATAGTATCATAACGAGCCTTGGGTTCTCCACTGAGGGGAGCTGGTATATCTCTTTGTACGAGCAGGCGGTTGTGGCTGTAACGTTCCGTTATCGGAACTAGTGGTTGGACATGGATGTATTGTATGAATGGAACTTACACTTCTTAATATAACAAGAGCCAACACGTTTCATGCATATTTTGTATTGTATTCTATCTATTTGGTTTACTCTAAATGATATATGTATTGGTTTTCTTACGCATGCATGTATAACTATGTATGTATGAATCTTTTTGAAATGTGTTTTTGGTTTAACCATCAGTTTGGATTGCTTGCTAACTTTACTTCCATGTTTTGATGCATCTTCGTTCATGTGTTCCCTTCCAAGCCGTGTACTATTACAGGTTTCCAAGGGGCGCACTCACCTCGTCCTCAGTGTGTTAGAACCTCTCATGTACCTTCCTTGACTTACTGCAATTGTCACACCCTTGCTACCAACAAGGACATCTTACTTGCTTCTGTGCAAAATCACGGTCAAGGCATTATCGTACGACCCACTGCTGGGAAACCTACACCAAACTGTTGGGTTGTGTTATATTCTTTCCACATAGTTAACAGGGGGTTTTAGGGGTACCCGTAACCCCACTTTATGGGGTCCAGGGCAGCGCCCCGGAAAATTTTGGTTTTGGACCCTATGTTAGGTT
>APFE030229902.1:585-24789 GCA_000404065.3 Pinus taeda
TCACCCAATTCTGCTTCCCATATACACAATTTTCACAGAAATCAAAATCTAGAGAGCTATTACTCATACCTTCTACCTTACCTTTACCATGAAGTATTCGAAGGCCCTTCTCTCCAATATGTCCAAGCCTTTGATGCCACAACATGGTCTTCTCTCCAGAGACCACTAGATTTTCTGCTCCATTTTCAGGAACCATAGAACTATTGCACCCGTTAACAACAGTGCTACCTTGCAGCTTGTACAGAGTTCCAATCCGAACTCCCCGCATCAATACCAGTGCTCCTCGAACCATCTTGCAGGTATCCTTCTCGAACACTGTCTTTACACCTGCATCATGCAACTTGCTTACAGAAATCAGATTTCTGGCCAACGTAGGAATATGCAGAACACCCGGAAGGGTTCTAATCCTTCCACCTTGCAACTTCAACTTTACTTTTCCACGACCAAATTCTAGCCTTCCTATCATCTCCTAAGAAGACATCACCACCATCGTATTTCTCATACTCGCAGAACCACTCTCTATGGGGAGTGAAGTGAAAGGAGCACCTGAGTCAATCAACCATGCCTCATGATCTACATGTGTACTTGAAGAAGCCAAGTACACATCCCCACCTTCATCTGAGGTGGTTTTCGCCTCTGCAGAAGGAGCATCATCAGATCCCTTTGCTTTATCAGGTGCTTTAGATTTACACTACCTTCTAAAGTGCCCTTCCTTTCCGCATTTCCAGCACACCACCTTTGTAGGTTTTCCTGGAGATTTAGATCTCCCTCTAGATTTAGATCTCCCACTCGATGACTTATTTTTGTTTCTGTTCTGGGACCGTCCTCGTACAGACAAGGCATCACCGTTCTGGTTGTCCATATTTTTTCGTCTCATCTCCTCCATCAGCAAGGCTGAGACTATTTCATCAAACTGCAAAGCAGTTGCATTGCTACCTATTGCAATGACCAGACTATCCCACGAATCTGGTAGAGAACACAACAAACTGATGCACTTATCTTCATCTGAATTTTTAATATCAACAGATGATAACTGACTTACCACAGTATTAAATGCATTCAGATGCTCTGTCACCGAGTCTCCATCTTTCATCCTCAGGTTATACAGCTTTTTCCGTAGGAACAGTTTATTCACCAGAGACTTAGATTGGTACAAAGTCACTAACTTGTCCCATAAAGCCTTCGCCGTAGCTTCCCCTGATACATTCAACAATACTGAATCTGAGACACACAATCGTATTGTGCTCTTTGCCTTCCGATCCAACTTCTTCCATTCTTCATCGGTCACTTCCGTTGGTTTAGTACCCGGATCTACCGCGATCCACTGATCTTTATCCACCAACAGATCCTCCATCTTGAGTTTCCACAACTCAAAACTCTGACCATTGAACTTCTCAATCTCTATCTTTCGCTGCTCGCCATCTTCTTTCACCACCAGAATCGATCTCGCAGATCTCCCACTGAACAGGGTCTACCACAGGCCCGAGCGAAACCCCTCAGCAACAAAGGCATCCCCTTGAAGCCAAAAAAGCTCTGATACCAAATGTAGGTTTTAACCCCGTACAGAAATTACCTGCATACGAATTCTAAATCACAGGAAAAATAAAAATGCGAGAGCATAACACATAAAACACATATACACAGAGATTTCCCACTGGATCTCAAAACCGAGACTACCAGCTTGATTTTTCATTATGTTCCTTTCAATGTTACAATACATATTATACATGCCGAAGCATCCAATACCATGGACCGAAAACCATCGCGTCCAAAACCATGGACCGAAAAACCATAGGTAGGTTCGCCCAACCTAATATAGGGTCCAAAAACAATTTTTCTCGGGGCGCTGCCCCGAACCCCGTAGAGGGGGGCTACCCGCCCCGCTCAAACCCCTCGAACAGGGGGGGCTGCCGCCCCCCCCCCACTGCGAAATCGGCGCAACGAAGGGGGGGCTCCGCCCTCCCTCTAACCCCCCGGTTCACTACGTAGGTTAGTCGTGGAAAGAATATAACACAACCCAACATGCCTCATAGGATTTGGGTTTTGTCGTCCACTCACAGGTAATATTCATCAACATAGGTGTGTCGTCGGTTGCAGAGGTTTGATATGGTTCATCGTCAGGTTGTCATCGCAAATGCCACTTGTGTCGACAATGTGCATTTGGTGTTATGTCACAAAAGATTCTAATGTCGCTTTGCAAAAATGATTGAAAAAGGGTGTCTTTACACCTAATGTAAAATCTAAAACACTAATCCTAAATTTAAACCTAAACCTAAGCCTAAGTCTAAAACCTAATGCCAAACCTACCTAATCCATACCTATCACAATCGAACTAAACATATAAATCTAATACCTAGCTCTAAAACCCTTCTCAGCTATGTAAATGTTTGAAACATTTTAAAAACAATGCAAATTCAATAAATAGCTCTAAACTGTGGGAGAAGTTCAAACCACATCAGAGAAATTCGTGTGACTAGGTATGAGTGTTAGTCAGCAGGTTGTCAAACCGTCGAAGAATAATCACGTTAACCACAACCTAATTAGTGTCAAAAACATGTGTTCAATGTTAACCATCAAGGTATGTGATAACCGTTTGGGAGTTGGCCGTCGTAGTGTTCACTGCACCGAGTATAGTTTCATGTGATAGGGTAATGAATAACCACTTGATTTATATCTGTCACCGCAACGCTAACAGAGAATGTTTCCATGTGAACACGTAGTTAACGAAGCCATTGCTAGAACTACTAGAGAAGACTGGTAGGTGGCATTTGGTGGTTAGATCACTGGCAATCACATGCAACAGTCCAACCTCCACCTGGTTAACCTGACTACCAACAGTTTCAGCCTTATCCAATGTTTATTTATGGGTTTTATATGGTTTTTATCAAACAAACTAATTCAAGGACCTTGTAACCAACATCTAAGTGTCAAATTCCAACTTGACTGAAGCTAAACCTATCCAGATTGTAACCAAATTCATCCTGAATTTAGCCAAGGAGGTTTTTATGTACTTGCATACCTTTAAAAGGCAATTTTTCTTCATTGAACACGGTGAGAGTGGTTTTAAGTTTTGTTTGCAAATATTAGAGGTCATAGGCAGTTTTGTTTTCAATGTAACAGGAGCATCTGGAGTCGGAATTGGGAACCATGATAGGCGTTGGAAATCTGATTCAAAGGGATATCTGATGACAGTGATAAGAAGTGCCTACATGCACATTCATACTGATTAAATCTCTCTGTAATCAACCTCATCAGTTTCAATCCTAATAAAGTGGTCGCCCATCTTGAAAGCGGACCCAGAGACGTGGTCCATCAGGGACGAACTCTGCAATCAATTTTGTTGTCTGGTATCGCTATTTTTTTACTATTTTCACTTATGTTATGCATCTATATTGTGTTTAATCAGCTGTTGTAAAGTCTTCTTCTCAATTAGTTTTGCTCTATTTTTGTGCTTTGAGCTAACATTCAAATCATTAATGGTTAATCAAATCTACATCAGTTTAAGTCTATGATCATTGTCAACAGATGGACCAACTTGGTCAAGCTAGTGAGATTCCTTTATACCCGCAAGTCATGTTAGAGCCCTTTGAAAAATGGGGTATTGACTTTTTGGGACCTATAGCTGCAACAAATTTAAATAAAAGACATATCTTGGTTTGTACAGATTTTGCGACAAAATGGATAGAAGCTAGGGCTATTCCTTATGCCACTAAAAAATTTGTTGTTGATTTCTTATTTACTAAATTTTTTACTCGATTTGGTGTACCATGAGAAATTGTTACTAACAATGGAAAACAATTTGTCTCTAATATGGTGAAAGGAATTATAGATCAATACAGGATTCAGCACATGAAAACTACACTGTGCCACCCACAAGAAAATGGCCAGGTAGAGTCCAAAAATAAAGTGATTGAGTCCATCCTTACAAAAACATTGAATGTCCATAAAAAAGGATTGGGAAAGGAGGTTACCAGAAGCATTGTGGGCTTACAAAACCACTTGGAGGAACAATATAGGCCACACACCTTATGAGATAGTGTAACGGAAAAAATTAATTCTTCCAATTGAATTCTATATTAAAACTTTCAGAATTGCAGTCCAATTGGGGTTAGATCTATTAGAGGCACAACAACAACACCTTTTGCAGTTAAGTGAATTGGATGAGATGAGAAGGGATTTTGTACAACAAACTATTTCTATTCAAAAGCAACATAGTAGATGGCATGATAAGTTAATAAAGAAAAAGTAGTTCCAATTGGGTAACTGGTTGCTTCTCTATGATTCAAAGTTTAAGAATTTTAAAGTGAAGCTCCATACATACTAGATGGGATCTTACGAGGTGGTTAGAGTTTTTGAGAATGGGGCAGTTGAAATAAATACCATTAATGATCATGGTTCTATCTTCCTGGTGAATGGACATAGGCTTAGACTATATCTTCAACCCAACACCAAGGAATATCTTACACAACAAGTTTAACAACAACCAGATCTGAAATTGGTAAGCAGGGGAGAGCACCAACCCACTATGAATACTTTTGGAATCTCTCTAAAAATAAAAGAAAAAAATTAGAAAAAAATAAAAATAAAATAAAAAAATAAATAACTAAACAAATAAATAAATAATGACACATGACTGTGAAAAAACGCTCACTGGCACAGTTATGTAGGAGGCTTCCTAAAAACTAGGTGACTGGCTAGAAGACTCCCTTTTTTTAATAACATGGGAATAATGACTGGATTTATAAACATGTTTTGTCCATCCTTGAGAATAAGTAGGGCTTGACAAGTGGTTTTGGTGATAGAAAGAGTCAACTAGCATGGGCTTTCCCTTACTAAATCTCAGCGCAAACAACTTATCAATTTTTCACATAATCAGCATGGATAGTTCCCACTACAACTATTTTTTTTGCAAGACTACAACATCAAAACAAGCAGAGGCATGATAATTAGAAGTGAGAGAACTCTGATTGACTTTGTTTCCTACTTCTTTCTTTCCCATTCTACCCTAAAAGTTAACCCATGTACCATTTATATCTTCCCATTCATATTCCTTGTATTTTCATTTCCCATTCTTTATTGTCCTTATCCCTATTCTATTTCCCACTCTCTTTAGGGCATAATTCCTTATTTATTCCTATCTTTTTCTTCCTAAAATTGACATCCTCCCATTATAAGAAATTGCTCCAATAGCTTTAACATCATCCTTTGTTTGACTTCTGATACATTATAGGCAAGCTATGCAGTTCATGCATACTATTCAGTGCAGGCAGGATGTGTAGTATAGATAGTGACCCTATGCAATATTTATACCTCGCACTCCATCGATTAATATCATCATTTTTCTTTATTGGTCTGGGAATTTTCTTGGTGTATGTCATTATTTTTTTCATATTCTTTTAGTAGGAACGAGTTACTTAATATACTTAGGATTTTAGTGGTTCTTTACATTTCAAAGTTAGAAAGTGCACTAAATTAAAGTTTTAGACTAGCATTTCGTTAACCTATCCTAGACTTTACATATATAATGTTAATATTTTCAATTACTAATCCGATAAGCCCCAGTCATGATGAGGAGGCATGAGTTTGGTGTCCTTGTTTTCACTATCATACATGTTAATTAAATTAGCTAAAATTCTTTCCCATGCCTCATATTAGACTCATAGTCAGAGTACTGGTGATGTTATTTCCTGACATTAGTTATCATAAGAATGTCTATAGCATGATTATCTCTACAGGACCCATCATTCTACAATCACCCTCAATAAAAAGGAAATTAATTTATGTGACCTCAATATGATCATGACTAGATATTCACACAATTTTCATCGATGCAAACTTGTTTGAAAGGTGATTGGAATCAAATAATTTGGCGAATTAAATTTCAACGGTAATGGGAAAATGGGAAATTATATATATTTTTGCAAGCATTCTTGCAGGGGTGCTTGTGCTATTGGTACTAAGACATGTTAACAAAATTAAAGTGTAAGGCTAATCGAGGAGTGTTGATTTTGTAGCTTGGAAGGTACTCCAAGCCTTGAGGATCTATGGTTTAGAGGAAGGAGCTCCACAAGTGGCCTTGTGAACTTGAACCCCAAGCTTGGGGTTTTGCACCCATCAATGTTGGGGACACAACTATGGATATATTTTGACATGTGATGGCTGAGGATGATAGTACTCATCGATAAGAATTTGATGCATCAAAAATCATCTGATTGCGAGTTGTAGAAATTGAGACATGAATTTTTTAAGTTTATGTGTGGACTTGGTTAAGGTCGACCTAGTGATTGGAGGCCTTATGACAGCTAGACAAGCCCTCTTGGAAATTCTGTAGGAGTGACACCTTGAGATATAAATAATAGGTGTGTGTGAGGCTATTTGGGACATCCAAGTGGTCATCTATCAAAGAAATAGCTCTGAAATGGACAACTTCTAAGGCAACAATGATGAAGAGGAAAGGAAGTCAAGAGAGAGAAGAAATATCTCTGAGTTTGGGTGTGGGTTCCTTGGGATAAGACAATGCATGTCTGAGGCATCCTTGTGGAGTGTAGGAGGGAAGCTTGACATGGTTTTCTCTTTTTTTATGAGTGTGAGTTTCTTTGCAAGTTCAGTTGCTGGAACATAGGTATGTAGAGGGTGTTTTCTATGCTAAATAGGGTGTAATATATCTCTGTAAAGTGTCGCGGGTCATTGGTTGTTGCAGCAATGTGTAGGAGGGATTATTAAGTGGGACTAAATGCGTAGGAAGGACCTCTTAACAGAGTCGTAGTTACCTAGAGGAGTTTGCAGCCAGAACAAGGTTATTCTCCATGTGATTGAGGGTTCATTTGGTTGTTGGAATGATAGGCTTATAGTAGGGTGTCTTGTGAAGATTTTGAAGGACCATAATATTGCATAAGAATCCTAGTTTGGATATCAAAGGGAGAAGCTCCATGGGAGAGGAATACACCATGTTTGGGAAGTTGTTTGGGGTTGCTTTTGTGTGCCCTAACTAGTCCTTTGAATGCACAGATCCCAAGGTAAGGAGGTAGCAACAATATATTGCAAATGTATTTTTGACTCATGGAGGTGGATGGTTTCCTTGGAGAAATAGATTTGAGCATATTATTAGCATCCATGTTTAAGGGTATCCATAGGTGTTGGATTCCCTAACTAGGATCTAATGTTACAATAGGGTTGGTCACTCATGGTCTATTGGAGGGCAGTGTGAGAGTGGACCAAGTGTGAACGTGATTGGGAATTTATGGTTGGAGGACAGTGTGATAGTATCCAAGTTGGAGCTCAGTGTGCACCATCTTCATGGATCAAGGTGGTTTATAGAGTGGTAGTTCATGAGCTCAAGGGTTGATGAACTAGAGGATCAGTTGAGTATCCCCAGACTTGTGTATGGAGAAGGAATTCTAAAACAAATAATGGACATTTCTCCTAGCCTATTTTCATTGAGGGAGCTAGACATATTGCAGTGATAGATGGCAGCCCTATGTTCCCTATGTTGGTCTTCATTGGAGAAGTGCAGGAAGACCATAGTGGGATGAATTCCATGAGTATATAAGAAACAACAGTGGATAGATTGAGAGTTGTTCATAAGTGGAGTTGTGAACAAATCGAGATGAGTCTTGATGTGTTGTGCCCTTCATGGACTAAGGAACAACTAGTGAGCATAATGGATAGCTAAGATTTAGTGTATAGATGGACTTGGAGCATTGATAGAGGTAGGAGCTATAGAGTGGGAGTTGCAAGACTGAACGAGTATAGGGTATGACCGAGAGGAGATGAGAGATCATGTGATAGCCAGGTGGTCAAAGTATCTTGTATGGGCAGATTAGTTGTCGATAAATTGCCACTAAGCCCTAGCTTTATGTCTTGTATCAATGGACATATAAGGGCCATTATCCCTAGTATAGGAGACCTATACTGTTGCAATATATGTTGATTAATATGACGAAATTCGGTTGAAAATTGTAATAAGTTGTCCATATCTTGTGCACTAGTAGATTCATTGTTATTTTTTTCCATTGTACAAAGTAGTATCATTGTGACTCTTGGTTTGGTAGAGTCAAAGATTCTAAGATTCATTTCTAGACCCAAGATCATGAAAAAACAAAAAGGCGTAGTACAACATATTGTGAACAGAAGTCTATAGTGGAAAGCATGTCGATAGTAAGATTTGAAATAGGTTTGATTGGACAAGTTATCTGAATATAAAATCAACTTCCAAATATTAAAGCTGGTAGGATGGTTATGATTCTTGAAGAAGTTTGATGGGCATGACTTGAAAGTCGCATAGGTATTTGCCGAGAACTTTGATGGTAAAAGGGAAACAATTAGGTCCTTAGTGCTTAATGTTTCTGTTTCGTTTCTGGCTGAAGTAACTGGTCTTCTCTAGAAGGAAAATAACTGGTTTAAAAAGGGGGATTTTGATACAAGTGCATGGAAAATATTTATGATAAATCCTAACCACAGAGTTGATTGGAGGCACAATATTCATGTGAAATTCTTTCTCAAGAATTGGAGCGGCTTGTTGTTGATTCTGCAGAAATTCTTGACCTGTGAAGGTCGATTCTCGATGGTACTCCTTTATCATATCTGATTGTTATTGCATTTTGAATAAGTCAAACCTTGAATTTCCCTCATTTTATTCTTAAAATATTAGCAAGAATGTCAAATGGAATTAAAAGGATCCTTGCTAAGAAAAGGAGAAGCAATTATATCATGTTGGGCTAATTAAGATATTATTTTCTGAGTAGTTGAGTCAACAACAATCTGACTAGGATTCAATTTCTAGTGCAATTGAAGACTGATGGCTTAAGACAACATGTGAACTTACAAGAACAGTCTTCAAGAGGATTTGATATGTAGGTACGCAAGCGTGTTGATAAAAAGAAACAGGTAAATCTATAAAAGAGTCCTGATTTTGTGAAACAGGGTAAACTTGTGGAGGACTCTGAGACTGTGAAACAGAAAGAACCTATGAAGAAAATAAAGATTGTGAAATAGAGTAAATTTGTGGAATGGTCTAATACTAAGAAACATAGAAAGCTTGTGGAAGGGTCTGAGACTGTGAAAGAGAGTAAACCAATTAAAAATTCTAAGAATTCAAATAAGAAAAACCATTGTAAGGGTCTGAGAATGTAAGGGTTGAGCCATGTTTTCCTTCTATGGCTGGTTCCAGGAGAATGACTGGGGATAGGGCTAAGGAAGAGTTTGCCTCTCCACTTGTAGAAAGAGAATATATTCCAAATAAAATAATTCTTTTGAATGAAATATTTCCTGTGTCAGAAGACATTCCAGTGAAAGAGCTAAAATATGATCATGGCCCAATGGGTAAAACAAAAGTGCTAAGCCACACTCCTCAAGAATTGAATCAATATGGTGAAATCTGTGTAGAATCTACTATTGAAATCAAACTTTGCACTAAGGTCTAGGTAAGCACTAAGAAAAAAGGTAAGAAACTAAAAACTGGTAATAAGAAGTTGCGAGTGGATGACAAGCTTAAAGGGATTTTTGAGGAAGCCATGACATAACTGATTCAAGATCATGAGGATGTGCCAGTTGAAGATTCAAAATATTTAGTTCCTCTCAGAACCTTTCTTAAACAAAGGCAAGATGCAAAGAGAATTATCTTTTTTCCGAATGAGGTAAGGGAGATCAAATTATTGAATTAGTTTATTCAAACTCTGAATTCAACCTTGAAAAACAATGTGGCCCGATTGAATGTAGAGATAGTAGAATTAAAACAAAAGAATAAACAATTTGAGGATAAACTGAATACTTGTAAGGAGAAGAATATGCAGTTGGAAGGAGAACTTGACACTTCGAAGGATAAGGGGAAAAGAGCGAGGAAGAAGCAGAAGGAAATCCCAAGTTTAGATACGGAAATTAATATTAAAGTTAATAAGTGATGAAAAGGATTCCTAATTTTTTTGTTTGCAGAGGTTGGTAATTTTGTGTGAAAAAACACAAATACATAGGGCTGGGGGAGTGATGGGTGTTGAAAATGTCTTACTTTTTCCCTTACCCACCTATACTTTACCCAATTTTGGCCTAAACCTACAATGCTTATCCTTCATTTTGATTTCGTTTTTGAAGAAAAGTACTGAAAATACAATATTTTATAAAGCAAGGTAGGCACATTTATACTTAATGTCAGAATTATTTGATTTGAGTGTTTTTATCAAACTTTTTGATCAATATAAACCACTAATCCTAATATATGCAGTGTGTGTACCTAGGTGGCGTCTTGTACCATAGATTCACATTCAACTTTTTAGAATGTGAGCTGGCAATCGGATTTTTCAATGCGATCTGGACAAATAATTTTTTCCCCTCCATTGATGTAACAACCTGAGGAAGTAGGGGTGAAGACTCAATAGTCGACTTCTACAAGCATATCCAATTTCAAGTGTCTAAGTCTAGGGAATTTGGTTTTATGTTGGACCCAAACTAGATCTCAGATCCAACTGTATCTAAATCAGTTTTAGCCTTAGTGTCTCTTTGTTATTCATCATTACATATAAATTGTATAACTAGGCTGGCAGGAAAAACTAGTGAGAATGGGGGAGATGTTGCTGAAGTTCTCGCTCCTCAAATTGGATGAACTTATGATGTGAAGATTGTTTAATTAATACAACCTTTTTGGTAGGAATTTATTTATATATGTGAGTTATGTTATTTGACATCATCAATTTCTTGCTTCTGTAAGTTATTTCTTTAATTTGGGGGTGGAAGCTAGTCTATTGAGGGCCCACCAACCCAACTCCACAACCCTTTGCATATTGTATGTAGGTTAAATGTGTGTGCACATTATGGTTGAATAATTTCTTTCGATCTCAATTTTGAATACCATATTGATTTCTTGGGATTGTGCTATCCTCATATTGAAGATTGTTGTTTCATGCTTGTGATAGTCTCTTCGAATATATGAGTTGGATTTGAATCTCTATTTCGTTAATGAATCGCACATTCATTCTTTATGAAATGATTGCAGGGATTTTGGATCTATTTTTTTGAGGGTTTCAATATGATTTGAGTCTGTTAAGGTTTTGTATAATTTTGATTTATTGTTTCTTCTCATGCAATTATTACTATCTATTAATGGTTTGTGATCTAAGTCTTGATTTGCATTGATTGTTGAATATTTCGAAGGGTCAGTCATGGGGCAAGGACCTATTATATTTTCTGATATTTTTCCTGTGGTCAGTGGAGATAACTAATTATTTGTGACTTGGGTTATCACAAGCTCATGTTAGACAGACCTAACTTGTTGTGTGTCTCGTTATGAACGAACTATTACCTTAAGTCTTAGTGATTGGTTCGTAGTTGTAATCTGTTATGGAATCTATTTCTAACCTTTTACTATTTTCCCCTTGTGTTCTCTCATGACCTAACTTGACATAGCCCAGGGTGCTTATGATTTATATCACCAAATCAAAACACTGATCGTTCCCTTGTATGGGTAAGAAAAAGTGATTTTGTTCTAGTCATTTATGATCTAGGTTGAGTTCAGGATTAGGGTTGTTCATTTCAGTACAGGCACTATATGGGGTACATGTGGTATATTAAGTACCATCATTCAATTATAATAGAGCATTACTTTCAATTATTTTGCTAAAAAGATGCAATCATGGTTTGTATTTGATGTTATGTGTTGCATTGTATTTGTTGAGAGTTGTTGTAAGTGTGAATTATTTCATGAAGAGTGCGATGACAGTTTGATTGCTTGGTCCTTTTCTAAGATTCAAAATAGCAGTGTGATTTTATTTATTGGGATCTCCACACATATATTTGTAGACATAATGTATCTATGGTTTGAATATTGAATGAATGTATTTATCATGAAACTTTCCATTACATGTGATGCATTGGACTTAAAAATCAATTAATTTATCTTGCTTGGTTGGTGAGGTTTTGATTTGGATGTTTTTTCCATATTTGAATGTCAATGGTAGCTCATTTTTTTTTTAAATAAGCTACCTTCCTTTTCTATAGACAAAGATTGATTAAAGGAGCGAAACTTCAAGTAGAGGTCTTGTTTTAAGTTTTTAGGGTGGAATAATTGCTTATGATTTGATTTGATTTAGTGAAATCAGATAGGGTATAGAGTGTTTGTGTTACATATAGTTCTGCATCTCAAACTTAACGATTATGGATTGACAAAAATAAATGTTGATTCAAATATAAACCAATACTGCAATCAACAATCATGTTACCATCATCTCGAACCAATAAAATATTGCCACGTGTTTATGAGTGAAGAAAGAGGAAGGGGTTACCAAGCCTTGGTTTTGCGTTGATTTTCTTTATTTAAAGGGTCCCAACCTCTTACTATTGGAAATCCTTTTCCTTTCACCACGTCTCTTGGCCCTAAAATTTTGTGCACACATTTTCTCTTTTGGGGATGTCCTCCCATGGTGAGTTCCAGTATTGCAGCAATAATGCTGCAACTCCTAGGCTGCCTACTTTACTCTTATCAACCCAATAGTTCGTAACAAACTTGGAAGCGATGGTGTTGTATGCACAAGTACTAGTTCTTAGTGCAAGTTGTCACTTGGTCAGCTGACGAAAGATCGCTAGGAGCTCAAGCCAACTTCTATGGATTCTAGAAGAAGCTCTATATGTGATGAAAGAAGAGATTACTCTACAAAGGCTACTCTAATTGCAGAAAGGAGAAAGACTAAAATGCAAAGCAAACCTAGTAAACTCTAACTAACCAACTAATCCTACTTTTGCAGAAAGCACTATGAAAACCATGAAATTAATGCCATTACCTACTCAAGAAAGTAAAAAACATCTACTCAAGCTATTTCTAGAAGTAAATGAGAGAAAAACATCTTTTTGGATTTCTATGTATTTTTATGTGAATTTTACATGCATGTATTTTATTGTGTGTGAAGGTGGAAGAGAATAAGTGGGGTTGAAGGGTGACTTTGGGACATGAGAGGATGTAGAATGGTGTGGATGGGTCCTAGGAGGTCTCAGGTGGCCTTCTAGAGGCTTTTCCCACACTCAACCTTCAAAATAAATCCTATAGGAAAATCTACAGGAGGACATAGGGGATCTATAGGAGGTCCATAGGAGGCGGTCGAGAGTAGTTTTGGTTGTTTTGAGGGTGTGAAAGTGGATGGAAAAGGTGAATGAAAGTTGGAATGAATTGTTAGGGCACCTAGGGTCTACCAATAATCATTAGGAGAGAGAAATATGATAGGATCTACTCAAGGAGAGAAGAAGGAATTCCATGTAAAAAGCAAGAAACTAAGGTAGAATTGAGGGGAGAATTGGGCGACCTGTAGGGCATGGATTAGATGGAGAATGGAATGGCTGATAGGCTAGCCTACTATTATAAGATATCTTCTACATAAACAACTGACAGGAAACCAATGGGATTAAGCAAGCAAGGAAATAAGTATATCTAAAAAATAGATTTTTGCATCAAGCTAGTCTAAGCTATGATCTATGAAAGAAGATGCTGAGAAATTCTATAAGAAACAAAGCATGGAAGAAGACTAGTTGCAAATAAAGAAGTGAGCCTGGTGGAAAAGATCTAAAGCAAAGCATTAACCTTCTAACAAACTGCAAACACTAGAAGTCTTATGAATGAGGAAAATCTGTGTTTTTAGGGTAGCAAGAGGGTCTTTACCTGAATTCATGGTCCCAAAGGGAGGAAGAGAGGACAAGGCACTATTGCTAGCCATTTGAATCTTCTTTTTATCACTGCTTAACCTACTATAGAAAGCACAAATGGAAGCAAACTCCTAAATCATCAAAATCAACCTATTCTTAACCATGAAAGAGATACATCAAACAACAACTAATCTACAAACTGAAACAAAGCATATAAATACAAATAAAGAGGAGTTTGGTTTCTTGGATTGGGCCCTAACCCAAGAGCTTCAACCCTTTGAGGTAACTCATTGCTAGCACAAAAAGTATTCCATCTTTATTATCGAAATAATAACGAGATTACATGAACTATCAAAATAATAAGCTTGAAGTTGAGCAGAGTTTACATAAGACATACTGCAGCAAAAATCTGACCCTAGTGAGGCCCTAAACCTCTCTACTTATAAAACTAAATCTACCAACATCTTCCTTAAAATTATGGAGGCTTGGCTCCCAAAACTCGACATAATCATCAGTTATCCTCCACTTGCTCGGCTGCCTCCTAGTGCATTGATTTGGTTGTTTGTACTCTGAGCTGAATGAAGGGGCATATGAAGTGGGGAGTAATAAATGAGGGGGATTCCCTCCTACAAGTCCTCTCCTTTGTCCACTTCAAGATATTTCTGCCATTTGTCCACTGAATCTTTGACTTTGTCTCCAAAATTAAACAATACGCTGCATTAAACACATATTAAACCACATGGCATCATAACTAACTCATCTCACTCCACAAGCATAAATATAATAAAAAAAATATGATAAGCTAAGAGAATGGTTGATTTGACTATTTTAGGAGGTAAAATGATCCCATATAATTACCCATTTATGGGGCTCATCATCACCCCCTACTGAAGGTGTTGCTCATCCTCTAAGAAACTTAGTCCATCTCCTCATCTTGTATAGCCCTGGTGGCCTCTCTAGCATCCGAAACTTCTGATATTGTTTCCTCTTCCTTGTCATAAAAGCCTGCCTTTCTATCTATCTCTTCCCACTGCTTCTACTCTTCATCTTTTGTTCTTCCTTCTAGCATGCCTAACAACAGTGGGGAGACTTAGTTTGAGGCAAATCCAGTTGACCTGCAGCCTCTGCGTGGAGTGCTTGTACATTGGTACTCTCCTTAGTGCCTCCTTCATCCTCATGGGGGAATGATATTCCCTGATCTTTAGACTGTGTGGTAAGGTGTTTCATATTTTCATACATGCATGCACATAGTCATCCCCAAGTAGCCTTTCCATGTCCTCAAAATGTGCAATCGCTTATGCTTGATCACTTATATATCTAGGGGCAATCTGAGGATTATTGGCAAGTAACTGGTGTGTGCTAATGATTTCCATGGGATCTGATGTCTCAGGTCTGATCATTAATGGCTCATTCTACTCTCTTATCACCAACATTTTTACTTATGTTGCCCTCAACTCTTCACGGTTCATCCATGAGGCCATGGCCATTAGTTGTAGGTCCCCTAGCCTAGCATTAGGATCCCACACATTCATGTCTGTGAGGGCCATATTATGTAGGTAAAATTATGCCATCGTTGCCTTATCTTTTGTTATGCTTTGATCACATAGGTCCATAAACCGCCTGTAATCTTGAAAAGGCATTGTGCCTCTTTGTGCCAAATTCTTGATCTGAAATTGTAGGCATTGGTCCTTGAGATATAAGCCATAGGATTTTTCTGGTGTTCTACACTGTAATAGCTCCATGGATAAGCTGGCCATATGGCCAAGATCCTCAACTCCCTTGGATTTGGCTATTTGCATCCACCGATGTGTTCTTATTCTTTCCTTTTCTAATTCAAAGAATAGTGGAATTGCAAATGTTTGTGGAATTATCCTACCCCCTTCAAGAAGATTGTAATAGGAGGTGAGGTTGGGCTGAGGATTAGGTTCTTGTAGCTCTGTAGCTTCCTCCTTCCACTTTGGCTATTCTTCTATTATTTTCTCAAGATGTTGGGTCTCCTGTAATTTTGACAGTGTCTCCTGTAGAACTGTTTGAGCCTCCTGTAGGACTGTTTTTGGGTCTTGTAGTTGCACTTTCTCCTTCTAGGTGGAAGATCTAAGAGTCCCTATTTCATATGTGATAAGTGTTTTGGAAGGAGATTCTTCCCCTTTGATAGAGGGTGAATCTTCAATTGTGATTGGCACTGTTGAAGATGGTTGGGGTTTCCCTGTTTTGATCCTTATGCTTTTCCTGGCCTTCAAATACATGGAGGCATGCCTTTTTTTGTTTTAGTTTGTCTTAATTGGTGTGCTAAGGTTAGTGAGGGTAGTTTTTGCCTCCCTTTCCAGAGTCTTAGGGGACCCTTCTCTTTATTTTTCCTCTGCTTCCTCTTTTTCTCCTCCCTTTGTCTCTTTTTCTTTCTCTGTTTGCTCTGTTTCTTCCTATTCTTTCTCTTCACCCTTCTCCTCTTCTATCTTAGTTTCTTCCTCCTCCATTTCTTATCCTGCTGAGTCATCAGTTGCTTCACCTTCTCCCCCTTTCTACTCTCTCTCGTCACTGTCAGAAGGACCGATATCATAGGTGAGGGCCTTTATGTCATCTTCTGTTGTCATGTTTCAGAACACTTCCCATGCTATAGGGAGTGTGAATGTATGGAGGGATTATTCCACTAAGATTTTGATTAACCCATGGTAAGCCAGCTGATCTGAATTCCCTGCCTTAACCTTAATACTATATTCTATGAGGAACTGCAAGAGGAAATAGGGGATGTTGAGTTTCTGGGGTGTTGGAGTGTCCATGCCATATCTTAGTTCATGAAGGATTCTAAAATGGTAACCATAGAATATGTTGTACCTCCCTTCACAATAAATGTATTTGATGATTTGGTAACTAACCTCATCCCAAGGGTATGGTATGCTAGCCCTTCTAATGCCATTTTTATCCTCTACAGGGGTTTTATTGTTTTGGAAGAAGTTTTTCTTAGCAGCCTGTCCAATTGGTTTTTCATCTTTGCTCCAAGGTAATTCAAGAGGAAGGGTAGTAACCCTACTGATAAATTCAGGGGTTATATCCATGGAAAGACCTCTAAAAGTGACAGTGGCATGTGTTCTTGAGTGAGCGACTAAGGAGAGGGCAAACTCTTGGGCAATTTCCTCATCAAACCCTGAGAATTTCTCAAAAAAGTTCACCCAATTTGCCCTTGTGAATATGGCCACTACTTGGGGATGTTCATGGAGCCTGGTGGAATTATTGGACTCCTTCCTCATGAACCCTCCTGTGATTGTTTTTATACCCCTTTGGAACACCAAATGTGGAGATGGAGACAATATTTTTGAACAAAATAGGAAAATAGAGGAAAACTATGTTTTTTTAAGAAAAAGGGCAGAAATTTTGATGTATTTCTCCTTCTATGGACTTAATTCCTCCTTAAATTGATATCATTTCTTGCATATATTGATAATAAAGGTGGGTACTCATGGAACCTACCTCCTTAGGCTAGAAATCATGCTAGAAACCCATGTTTTCTTCTTCAAAACAGCTCACTGCCCCTCCTGTAGAACTGCCTGTAGGTCCTCCTGTAAAGAACGCCGAGAGAAGGAGGATGGGAGAGACCGATGGTTTCGAGGCTATGGGGGCACAAGGAATGTGATGCAGCTTAGTTTACAAGGAGAGAATGAAGGAAAAGGTGGTGAGAATGCTCAAGGAGGAGTACTTATTACTCTTTTTGGATATTTCTGGTGATGGGGGTGAGCTAGAAAAAGTGTACGTTGGCCATTCTTGGACCGTTGGTCCCCACCTGCCTTGTCATCATGGTTTCTACTTGCAATCAACTCTCATCATTGCATCAGATTTTACACACCCTCCACTACTTGTCCTTGACATCTATCTTGAGTTGACTATGTGCATGTGTGGGTGACATCTTTGGATGAGTGCAGTCAACTAGATGAAGGTGGCCAAGTTAACTACCCACCTTTTCCTCATTCGACCTCAGCCATCTCATTACTCATGTATATATTTCAATTACACAAATGCAAACAAAGGAGCGGGTTAGTCACTTACCTGTGATTTGAATACATGTGTTGTGAGGTATTTTGGCTCTTTCTAATGTTGCATGCATGTATTTCCTTTGATGCATGTTGTCTGCTTGTTGATGTATGGTTGTTTGTATTGTACAGGTATCCTCTAGCTGGATCTAAGCTTCAGATGTCTCCTTTAATCCTCATCGATGCACTTCTTTTTCTATTGTGGCTATATTTTAATGGGATCAGCTACTATAGGAATTCCTACAGGAGCTCCTGTAGCTGCTTCTCCCCTTGAATCTTCAACTTCTTTCTGTGTTGGGAGCTATGAGGATGATGCCAGAGATGCATATGGAGATGGAGAGGTAATAGGTAAGCTGCAGGTGAGATTTAAGGTGTTGTTTCCTCTCTTATTTTTGTTTTTTTCTCTTTACTAAAAACTGTTTTTTTCTGTGTTTTTATGGGACAGGAAGAAAAACGATGATTGGGGTGTGATGCAGGTGTGCAATGGATGGAAAGGAGGATTTAAGTTTTTAGGATGATTTATATGTTCTTCCTGAAGCTTCCCTGCCCCTCAAACTGCTTCTTATATTCATTTCTAGCTCTCTATAATTCCTACAGGAGCCTCCTGTAGAACACACGGTTTTTTAACAAGAAGCACTGTGGGGTGAAAGAAATGCCAGAAATGATGGAGAAGGGTGTGGAAGAGATAAGACCGGTGTTGGTGTGAATGTCAGGGCTCTGTGGCATCCTCTCTTGCTCTCTGTAGTCCTCTACAAACCTGCAATGCACATTAAAATTAAATTTTTCTTTTTTCTTTTCTTTCTTTTTCTTCTTCTTTTTTTTTTTGGAAACAACTAGGGTGCCTCAAGGAGGTTTTCAACCTAATTGCCTACCCTGGGTGCCTCCAAGGGAGGTTTTCACCCAGGGATATTGTTATCTTTTTCTTTTATTTTTTCTTTTGACATCACTGGGCCACCTCAAGAGAGGTTTTCAACCCAATGATGGGATTCAAGTGCCTCATGGAGGTTTTCACTTGAGTCCTTATTTTTTTTCTTTTCGTTCAGTGAGTGGGTGAAGTGGAGGCTAAGATATGCTCCACTACCATCACTATCTTATTCAAATCTTCAATGAACTCTTGCTTGGAGAGGGGATTCTTGTAAACTTTTAACTGATGTCCATTGACAAGCATGGGGATGGCTTCATCATCAATGGTTTTGACCATAATTGAACCATTGTCATTGCATTTTTCCATAGTTTAGGGTCCCAGCCATCTTGTCCTCAGCTTACCTTTGAAGTCTTTATATCTTGAATCATAGAGTAGTTCCCAATCTCCCTCTTGAAATTGCTTCTCCTTGATATTTTTGTCATGCCATATCTTCCTCTGAAGCTGAACTGCCTCTATGTGGAGAAGGGCCTGCAATATTTGTTCATCCAATCCATTCAGCTGGAGTAATCTTTCCTTCTGTGCATGGCTGAGGTCTAGGTCTAGCCGAGCTGCCATCCTTGGTGTATTGAATTCAAATTCTATTGACCGCAAAGCCTTCTTCCCATAGACCATTTCATAGGGTGTGAACCCTATAGTGGTCTTCCCTATTGTGTTGTAGGCCCAGGTGGACTCAACTAATCTATCCACCCATTATTTTCTGCTGCTGCTCACTACCTTGGTCAGGGTCCCTTCCAAAGCTCTGTTAGTTACTCCCACCTACCCATTGACTTATGGATGGTAAGGGGTGGAAGTCTTGTGCTTGATTTTATGATGTGTGAGAAGGTCTTCAATCAAATTAAAAGTGAACTGATTGCCTTTATTTATGACCAATTCTCTTGGATACCCGAACTTGTAGAATATGTTTCCTCTCAAAAACTCAACTACTTTTCCCTCTATTGCTGCTTTGATTTCTTTTGTTTCTGCTCACTTTTTCACGCAATCAGTGCACATGATGATGTATTTTTTTTATTTGAAGGAGGGCAGATAGGACCCACAAAGTCCATTCCCCACTTCTCAAATGGCTCAAAGGTCACTTGAGGTTGCATAGGCATCTCATCCTTTGGAATAGGTTTCCCCATCCTTTCACACCGATCAAATTGGCTGGTGTATCTCCTCACATCTTGATGAAGAGTGGGCCAGTAGTAGCCAGCTTGCAATATCTTGAAGGCAGTTCTCTTTGCTATAAAATGACCTCCACGAGGCCCGTCATGACAGATCAGGAGAATGTCAAAGACTTCCTCCTCCCTAACAGATCTTCTCAAGATCTAATCTGAGCCAAGTTTGAAGAGATTACCCTCAATCCAGGTGAAAGGGGCACTTTTCCTTACTATCTTGCTCTTCTCTTTCGAGGACAGGTGTGGTGGAAACTGTGTTGAAACCAAGTATTTTTCTATATCAGAAAACCATGGAGAGAGTAATGAAATAGAAAATAGATGTTCATCTGGCATTTGGTCATCCACCATTCCTTCTTCTCCTGCAGGCAAATTTACTCTAGACAAAAAGTCAGCAACCACATTTTCTTTAGCAAGCTTATCAATAATGGTCAGATCAAATTGCTACAGTAAAAGAAACCATCTAATAATGCGAGCATTCACATTCGGTTTGTTCATTAAATATCTAATTGTAGCATGATCAGTGTGCATAAAGGTTGGATAGCTTGTGATGTAATGTCTGAATTTTTTTAAGGAATGTACGACAGCTAGGAGTTCCTTTTCGGTGACTATATAGTTTAGATCTGCCTTTGACAAGTTTTTGCTTCTAAAGTATATGGCATAAGGAAACTTTTCATCAATTTGTCCCAAGGCTACTCCTATCGCTTTGTTTGAGGCATCAATGTGAATGTGGAAAGGTAGGGCCCAGCTTGGGCCTCTGAGAATAAGGGCAATAACTAACTTGCTCTTCAAGGTATCTAGGGCTTCTTGACAGTTTTGCGGACCATATGAACACTACATCTTTTCCTAAGAGGCCAAACAAAGGAGAGGCTAGCTTACTAAAATCATTAATGGATCTTCTGTAATACCCAGCTAAGCCTAGGAAACTTCTGCCATCTCTCACCTTTTGAGGAGGTGGGACCTTTTGGATGATGGAAATCGTGTTGGGGTACACCTGCAGTCCTTGTAGAGATATTGCATGACCTAGCACAGTCCCTTCAGTCATAAAAAATATGCATTTTTTCGGACTAAGGGACAGGTTCATCTCAATGCACTTGTCTAGAAATTTACCTAGGTTAGCTAAATCTTCCTAAAAGTCAAAACCATAAGGAGTAAAATCATCCATGTATATTTCCACTGCATCATGAACTAATTCAGAGAATATACTCAATACCCCTCTTTGGAAAGTGGCTGGAATGTTACACAAACCAAACGGAAGGACCCGATATACAAAGGTACCCCAAGGACAAGTGAAAGTGGTCTTATCTTGGTCTTCCGGGCTGATTTGAATTTGATTGTATCCGCTAAACCCATCTAGGAAGGAAAAAACTTTTTCCTTGCTAGACTATCTAACAATTGATCTATGAAAGGTAAAGGAAAATGGTCATTTTTAGTGGCTTTGTTCAATTCTCGATAGTCGACACAGATTCTCCATGTGCCATTTTTCTTTGGCACTAGCACCAAAGGAGAGACACATTCACTGTCAAAGATGAGATAGATGAATCCTGCATCAAGCAATCTCTACAGTTCTTCCTTAACAATATCTTTAAGTGTTGGATTCATCCTCCTTTGAGGCTGCCTAACTGGTTTGCAATCTTCCTTAATGTATATATGATGAGTACATAAGAAGGGTGCACTTCCTTCATCTCCTTGTAACTCCAAGCGAAGGCATCTAAATGTTTTCTCAGTAAGCTACACAACTCCTTCTCCTAGGAAGTGGATAGGAATGGATTAATTTTCAAGGTTCTTCTTGGGCCGAACTCTATATTCTTAACATGGATAGAGGTCGGTTCGGCCACACAGATATCAATTGAGGGGTTTTTTAGGGTTTCTCTCACTATGTCCTCTAAGGGTAATACACTGGGAGGTGGATTCTGAATCAAATTTTCAGTCATATCATCTTAATATTGTGATTTCCCCCCATGATAGTTTCTAATGCACAAAGTGGTGCAGAATAGACTTCATCCTCATCCTCATCCTCCAACTAGAGAGGTAGATCATGTTTTAGAAAGGGTTGGGTAGGAGGGTATAGGATTAACTGCTTAGACATATGAACGTTCTTCATGGTCATGTTCCCAGCTCAACAGCTAATGTAGGCATTGGTGGTGGCCAACCAGGGTCTTCACAGGATGAGAGGATACTCAGTGAGCTTTGCCTTTGACTGAAGAACTAAGAAATCATTAGGGTACTCCCAAGAATCAATGGAGACCATCACATCTTCCACAATCCCTTCAAGGGTTACAATGGAGCGGTCTGCTAGCTATAGTACTGCCATGGTCTTCCTCAAGGAGTCATGGAGGTTAAGTTTGAGCATTGTGTCCTTTGTCATCACGTTAATGGAAGCTCCTAGATCAATCAAGGTATGTGGGATCATGGTGAAATTGATGTGGACATCAACTACTGGGCTTCCGAGGTCTATATATTTTGGACAGATTACCTACCGCAACATCAGGTCGGATAGTTGTCCTATGACATTGATGGTTGGGGCACCTCTCTTATGCCTTCCTAGATGCCTAAAGAACTTCTCTTTGATCAAACTATTGTAGATAGGCACATATTTTATGGCTTGGAGAAGTGGTATCTTCACACATAACTGTTTCAATTCTCCCAGGAGATCAGTTTCTTCTAGGGTAAGCTAGATTGTTGTGGATAGTCTCTTAGGAAAGGGTGGATTTGCTTTAGGTTCACTTTCCTCTTTATCTTCCTCAACCTCCCTGGGTGGAGGTTGGCTATCTGGGAGAACCTTCCCAGATCGCAAGTTAATCTCCTAAATCTCCACAACATAAGTTGGGCATGATGGTTCTCCACTATACACTTGCTGAGCCTATTTGTTGTTCAGGTTCAGGTTTGGCTAGGCAGACATTTGGGGTTGGTTTGGTGGAGTAGGAGGTAACAGTTGTGGTTGGGCAGGTATTGGAGGAAAAAGAGCAGGAGAAGATTTGTATTGGGGCCTCCACCCCTGATGAGATGCATTCCACTGAGGCTGTGGCTAAGCATAGGATTGGAATGAATGGGTGACTAGTTGGGCATGATATGCCCAACTGAAGGACCAAGGAGGAGATGTGGACCAGAAAGGATAAGTAGGAGGGCCCCAAGAAGGTATGTAATTGACTTGGTTGGGGTGGTAGTATGCCTGAGACATCCCATGTATCCCCTGTTGGTATGGTCTAGGTCTATGCAGTCTCCTTTGGTTCATGAAATAGATTGGTTCAGTGGCCCCTTCAGCCCCTTGGTATACCACTTTAAGTCCAGGCAAGGAAGAGAACTTAACTGTAAAATGATCTTCTTCATAGACTGAACAAATCTCTATAGAGTTCAATGGACATTCGTTCCTAGGATGCCTCCTGGTGCATCTAGGAAAAAAATGGCCAAAGCCTTCTTTGCTTCCTCTTGTTTTCTTCTGATATGTAAGGTATCCATTTGCATTGCAAGAGTCTACAACATCTCACTCTTGAAGTCTTCCAGCATGTTTCCAATTTCTCCTTTAATGGATGAATTGGAAGAATAGGCACTGGCTATGGGTTGGCTCCCCCTACCTTTCCTTCTGGCTGCTCTAAAATGGTTTCTAAAAATAGTATTTATGTCCTCATAAGATAGTCGGTAGATGTCTCCCCCAGCCAGCAGATGGAGGGTGTCTAGGAGGTCTTTCGGAATTCCCCTGAGTAGGACCAACTTCAAAGATTCAGGGTCAAGTGTACACCTAGCCCTTTTGTAACTAAGCTTGTTACAAGGAATAGTGTCCATTTGGAGCTGTTATTCCCACTAAGAATAGTAGCTATATTAGAAACAAACAAGTAAAGTCTACTTTCGCTTTCGTTTTTGAAAATAGATAAGAGTGGAACAAAGGACACCAACCTTAGTCTTGCTCTTGGTTCCATTATTTGATTCCTCTCCTTCCTGATAGATCTTTGCTGCTTCTTCTTCGTCTGCTCAGCTTCAAAGAGCACCTATGGAATCAAAGCAGCATACTACTATCGAAGAAAAGAGATCTATATTCATAAATAACATAGGACCAAATATGTGTTAACCATACAAATGCATATATAATCAAGCATACAAGAATATGGAGGAAAAATTGAATAGCTTTATTAATATCAAGAATAGCAAGAGGATTACAACCAATAGTTCTGACCCAGCATCATCCTCCAGCAATAAAGCCCTTCTTCACCTCAAGTAAAGCTTAGATCACCAAACATTATGAAGTTTCACCAGAAAACCAACAACACTTCTCTACAAGATACAAGATTCCAGCCTCCGGATATCTGTGATGAGGGATCCATATATAGATGATTGTAGGGGGGTGAGTCATCGTCTGGGGTTTTGATTAGTGTCCTCTCTCTGATAGTTCTTGATTCCACTTGGAGACTGATGATCTCTTACTCATCCCTGGTCGAAAACAGAGAGGCAAGTGTCAGAGGGGAAGCTTCTGGAAGATTCCATGATCTTCCAC
>APFE030229902.1:27552-44377 GCA_000404065.3 Pinus taeda
GCCTGTCAGATTTCTCATTTCAGGCAAAAGCGATGGCGAACCAAGCGCTTTCCAAGCAGTTGAGGAAAGGATACTCACAGAAGCCCCTTCATCTATGATGGTACCAGAAATGACCATTTTGTAAGCTTGTAAAATGATTCAGAATGGTACACTAGCTGGTAAACAGGGTCTACCTAGTAGAATCCAGTTGCAAGAAATGACTAGGCTTCTTGGAGGTGGGACCGAATAGATGGCTGGATATGACTCTGATGAAATTCCTTCCTACGGTAAAGGAATGGGTAGACTACCCCCAAGTTCATCGGAGTATGTGTTTATGAAAAGAATTTGAATGGTTTTGTTCTCTTTCTCTTCAGTGACAGTATCATTCGAAGATGAACATTCTGAAGGCAAGACCGGGTCAACTTCTACCTCGACCTTTTGACTTTCATCTGGTATGGATTCAGAGGGTTAATTTTCAATGATAGACATTTCGGCTAACCATAATGGCGTGCCAGCTGGGTTTTCAACCAATGGTGGACTTAACAAGAGTTTCTTATATCTAGGAGGGAGCCGTAGCGGTGAAGCAGGACCATCATCCAAAACTCTTTTAGCTTCATCTAGGAAGGGAAAACGGTGGATGGCGTGATCGCCTTCACACAATTTACAAGGAAATTTGCAATTCTGTTTTTGTCTAGATACTTCACTTTCACTGGTTGATGGTGTGCTTTCAACATGATCATTAGAGGTTGATGACACCAGATTGTGCAAACGAGGAGACCAGTCCCTTAATATCCCGAGGGATGCAAGGACAATCTCGATGATAGTGGTCTCCATTGCAAATGACACATGGAGATTTAGGTTTAGACAGTGCGGTGTGAGGATTTTCGCTAGACAACGCTTGGTTGCCCCCTTTCACTTTTGGTTCTTTCTTCTTCTTTTCTTTTCTCTTTCTGCTTCTTCTTCTTCTCAGTTACTTGATATTTAGCTTTACCAGCTTTATCAAGCGAAGAGGAAGGAGGAGAGGGAGAAACAGATGAAGTAGAAGGTTGGGGGGCAACTCTAGTATCATCTAGTTGCTGACTTGACTATTCAGGAACTACAGTATTTTGAACGACAGAGGTAGAGAAGAGCCATACGGGCAAACCAGTCGTCAACCCTGGAAGTGACAATGTGGCCATATGGGGTGCGCCAACATCTCCCCAAGAGGAGAAAGGACTAGGATTTCCTCCAACGGGAAATCCTTGGTCGGTAGACTCCATTTTCCTCAACCTAAAGACCAACGAGGAAACTTGTGATGTTATTCCGATTAAAATAAATTTTATACGCTTTGACACAACTTGTTTTTTCAATTTTAAAGAGTTGAGAAAAAGCAAAAGATGACTCTAGTCGCCTTCGATTTTTAATGAGCCTGAAGTGACAAGTGCTCAGATGGACCTTTTCTTTTAAGGATTCTGAAAAGGAGCAAAATAGACTTCTCTGAAAATCTAGGCAGAGGGGATTACCAAACCAATCGAAAAACTGCAGAATATTTTTTACAGTATGGCAGTCAATCCTCCCGAATGTTGTGTTCAGTTCATTGTGATCGATAGGGTAGCAGATACGACTTCCTAAGGATAAAGGATGTAGCCTATTGTGGTCTCCCAATATATACTCGATGGTACGTGGGAGCACAAGTCCGTACTGGCACTTGCCATCTTAGCGTGGAGGAATCACCCAACCAACAATGAAAACAATAGTTACTAGGTTTTACGACGCCGGAATACGTCTCTAGCCTAGACTTCTAGATGTTGTGCGTTAGGTTCCAAAACGTTTTTAGATTCATTAAATTTATTTTATAGTTGATATTTTTTAGAAATTTGCCTTTCAGGTTCACTGCGTGATGTGTATACAATTCCTAAAATGCAGTCTAAGACGATAAACAATTGTTTAATCTTCTTTTGGCAATGAAAATCCTAGCTACTAAGGAAAGAAAGTTGAGAGTCTCTCAACAAAGAGCACAGAGCACACACTAAATGCATTGTCCTAAATCAAACCAAGTAGTCTAAATGCAATGCACATGCATGTATTTGTTTTCAACCTTCTTAATGTATAAATGACGATAAGAAAGCTAAGTGCAAATCTGCATTATTTTCAAGGTGACAATACTTAACAAATTTCCTTTCAAAATGAAGTGAAGATAAGTGCAACACTTTGCGATTTCGAAACGAAAATTGTTTTTCAACACATTAAAAACTACTAATTCAAATCATATACAAGAGTAACAGTATAGTCAACTATCAAGAACAATGGGATTCTCTTTTATAACTGAAAACGACACTTTCGACACTTTCAAATTAAGAAATGACAATTCGACTATTCTACTTCTTTGAAAAAGAGAACTAAAAATGGTGCATAATACATAAAAACACTTATAGTTCTTTTCATAATAGAGGCAGAATGATGGAAGAGAAGGGGGTTTTCACAGAGATATATTGACCACAAACAGCAAAACTCCTAAATAAAACTGAAAATAGTGAAGAAAAAACAGAAGTCTGAAGGTAAAGTTAACCTTCCCTGACCATCGCACCTGTCACACAGGGAATTCAGTATGCAGCACACCTATTGCACACGAGAAGTGCGATGCATACAGACTTCCTTGAAGGCAGGGTGCAATGGTACCACTATGAGACTTGTAACCCGTTTTTTCTCACAATTTACAATTCAGTTGTTCAGTAAATGTAAATCACAAGGGTTGATCTAAGGAGGTTACTAGAGCCACCACTTAGGGCAATTAGAACGTTTGTAGATCGAATTTTTAATTCATAAACAAAACCTGGAGATAGACTGAAGTAGCATTAATCTACTTTTCATTTGTATAACAAATGTAGTTCGAAGGCTAGCTGGCTTGACTTCAGGCTCCATCTGTAAGTTTATAAAACAAACAAAGATAGACTAACAAACAATCTATTCGCTCCTCAGTGGAGTCACCATTTTGTTGCCGGGAATAGTGTCCACTCGGAGCTGCTATTCCCACTAAGATTGGTAGCTATCTTAGAAACAAACAAGTAAAGTCTACTTTCACTTTCCTTTATGAAAATAGATAAGAGTGGAACAAAGGACACCTACCTTAGTCTTGCGCTTGGTTCCCTTGTTTGATTCCTCTCCTTCCTGATAGATCTTTGCTGCTTCTTCTTCATCTGCCTAGCTTCAAAGAGCACCTGTGGAATCAAAGCAGCATACTACTATCGAAAAACAGAGATCTATATTCATAAATAACACAGGACCAGATATGTGTTAACCATACAAATGCATATATAATCAAGCATACAAGAATATGGAGGAAAACTTGAATAGCTTTATTAATATCAAGAATAGAAAGAGGATTACAACCAATATTTCTAACCCATCATCATCCTCCAGCAAGAAATCCCTTCTTCACCTCAAGTAAAGCTTAGATCACCCAACACTATGAAGTTTCACCAGAAAACCAATAGCACTTCTCTACAAGATACAAGATTCCAGCCTTCGGATCTCTGTGATGAGGGATCCATATATAGATGATTGTAGGGGGCTGACTCATCTTCTAGGGTTTTGATTAGTGCCCTCTCTCTGATAGTTCTTGATTCCACTTGGAGACTGATGATCTCTTACTCATCCCTGGTCAAAAACAGAGGGGCAAGTGTCAGAGGGGAAGTTTCTGGAAGATTCCATGATCTTCCACCTTGCAAACTGTCTCTGCCATTTGTCCATTACCGACCATCGCACCCTACAGAGGGGCCATTTAGTATGCATCGCACCCTCTACACTGGGAAGGTGATATGCATCACACCCTCTGCACTAGGTATTCAGTATGGTCTAGTTTTGACCATTTCTGAGCAATTTTTAGTGGAGAACTTCTGGGAGATGATGTAATCAGCTGACCTTGTTCCTTTAGGAAGTGAAGCAACACTTTTAGGGAATTAGGAGCCCTTAGTTTATGGACATTTATGACTGGGTTTGCAGTGCCCAAAAATGTCTATAACAAAGTTGGAACCTCTCTTCATAATATTTCAAGGCTTCATCACTTCCCATGGTCATTTGAAAGATTTCTTCTTTGGTATCTTTTGCCTACAGAAATCCTGATATTTTTCATTAAAGTCCTCATGCATCTGAGCCCAAGTTGTGATGCTATTGCCAGGAAAACTCATGAACTAGCACAATGCTGCATCCTTGAGAGTAGAAGGGAATAGTTTCAACTTTTGCTCGTCTTCTACATAGTCATAGGTTCGACAGATGACAACAAACTCAAACAAGAAGGCTTCGGGATATTTTGTAGTCAAACAATGGAAGTGAGGTAGGGATGAAGGACTTATATTCTTCATTTTGGTGTCCCTATTGGTCTCCCAAATGGGAAAGGTACCCTCCATTCTCTCTCCATTTCCCCTATTATTTTTGTTTTCAGCCATCGGCTCAGGAGGGATGTTTTCTTCTTCTTCTTCCCCTATAGGTTCTTCAAATATCCTAGGTTTCTCACCTAAAGGTTCTTCTTGATCAATACCACTGAAGAAGAGAGATGGTTGGTTGTGTGAGGTAGTGGGGGTGTTGGGAAATTTTTTTCCTGAATTATCTCTATTCCTATGAGGCATGAAAGGAAATCTTTTTGGTTGGATTTTGTTTCTTTTTCCCCACAATGAGTGTACTTGCAAAACTAAAATTGATTGAATAAAACAAATTGCAACTAACTAAAATGAACTTGCTGAAATGAAATTTTCGGAATTGAAAAGGAAAGCAAGGAAATGCAAAATTTGAAGGAAAAGAAATGACTAGTCTACTTTTGCTGAAATAAACTACTAGCAGAATATTGTGATAGAAAATAGAAGAAAGAAGTAATTACGAAATACTCTGACGCTTCCGTGGCAACGGTGCCAAAAAGTGTTGAGCACCAGTATTGCAGCAATAATACTGTAACTCCTAGGCTGCCTACTTTACTCTTATCAACCCGGTAGTTCGTAACAAACTTGGAAGCGACATGCTGTATGCACAAGTACTAGTTCTTACTGCAGGTTGTCACTTGGTCAGCTGGCGCAAGATCAGTAGGAGCTCAAGCCAACTTCTATGGATTCCAAAAGAAGCTCTATATGTGATGAAATAAGAGATTACTCTACAGAGGCTACTCTAATTACAGAAAGGAGAAAGACTAAAATGCAAAGCAAACCTAGTAAACTCTAACTAACCAACTAATCCTACTTTTTGCAGAAAGCATTATGAAAACCATGAAATTAATGCCATTACCTACTCAAGAAATTAAACAACATCTACTCAAGCTATTTCTAGAATTAAATGAGAGAAAAACATCTGTTTGGATTTCTATGTATTTTTATGTGAATTTTACATGCATGTATTTTATTGTGTGTGAAGGTGGAAGCGAATAAGTGGGGTTGAAGGGTGACTTTGGGACATGAGAGGATGTAGAATGGTGTGGATGGGTCCTAGGAGGTCTCAGGTGGCCTTCTAGAGGCTTTTCCCACACTCAACCTTCAAAATAAATCCTATAGGAAAATCTACAGGAGGACACAGGGGATCTATAGGAGGTCCATAGGAGGAGGTCAAGAGTAGTTTTGGTTGTTTTGAGGGTGTGAAAGTGGATGGAAAAGGTGAATGAAAGTTAGAATGAAGTGTGAGGGCACCTAGGGTCTACCAAGAATCATTAGGAGAGAGAAATATGATAGGATCTACTCAAGGAGAGAAGAAGGAATTCCATGTAAAAAGCAAGAAACTAAGGTAGAATTGAGGGGAGACTTGGGCAACCGGTAGGGCATGGATTAGATGGAGAATGGAATGACTGATAGGCTAGCCTACTGTTAGAAGATATTTGTTGCATAAACAACTGACAGGAAACCAATGGGATTAAGCAAGCAAGGAAATAAGTATATCTAAAAAACATAATTTTGCATCAAGCTAGTCTAAACTATGATCTATGAAAGAAAATGCTGAGAAATGCTATAAGAAAGAAAGCATGGAAGAATAATGATTGAAAATAAAGAAGTGAGCCTGGTGGAAAATATCTAAAGAAAAGAATTAACCTTCTAACAAACTGCAAACACTAGAAGTCTTATGAATGAGGAAAATTTGTGTTTTTAGGGTAGCAAGAGGGTCTTTACCTCAATTCATGGTCCCAAAGGGAGGAAGAGAGGCCAAGGCACTGTTTCTAGCCTTTTGAATCTTCTTTTTATCACTGCTTAACCTGCTATAGAAAACACAAATGGAAGCAAACTCCTAAATAATCAAAAGCAACATATTCTTAACCATGAAAGAGATACATCAAACAACAACTAATCTACAAAATGAAACAAAGCATATAAATACAAGTAAAGAGGATCTTGGATGCTTGGATTGGGTCCTAACCCAAGAGCGTCAGCCCTCTGAGGTAACTTAGTGCTAGCAAAAAAATTATTCCATCTTTATTATCAAAATAATAACAAGTTTACATGAACTATCAAAATAATAAGATCGAAGTTGAGCATATTTTACATAAGCAATACTACAACAAAAATATGACCCTAGTGAGGCCCTAGGCCTCTCTACTTATACAACTAAAGCTACCAACAACTTCCTTAAAGTTAGGGAGGCTTGGCTCCTAAAACTCGAGATAATCATTAGTTATGCTCCACTTGCTCGGCTGCCTCCTAGTTCATTGATTTGGCTATTTGTACTCTAAGCTGAATGAACGAGAATACCAAGTGGGGAGTAATAAATGAGGGGGATTCCTTCCTATAATTCCTCTCCTTTGTCCACTTCAAGTTATTGCTAGCATTTGTCCACTGAATCTTTCACCTTGTCTTCAAAATTCAACAATAAGTTGCATTAAACACATATTAGACCACATGGCATCATAACTAACTCAACTCACTCCATAAGCATAAATATAATAAAATAACATACAATAAGCTAAGATAATGGTTGATTTGAATATGTTAGGAGGTAAAATGAGCCCATATAATTACCCATTTATGGGGCTCATCAATAATCTATGTTTGATAGTACTAGTTGGGTTTAAATGATTGTGGAATGAAATGTTGACTTGCAATGATAATGATGTATGGTGATTTATGTTTGGATTGGTAATACGTTATGGCTGTAGTGTGTGACTAATTGATTGATTCAGTAGTAAATTGATACATATTCAGTTATTGGTATGTTGAGATTTGTATGCAAGTATTCTTCATGAAAATAACCTACATACATGGGTATGACTCAGAACAATAGCGTATATGATTTGATGTATGCTTGATTAGGGTTTGAAGTGACAACAGTTGATTTCTGTGATAGGTAACATTTCGCTTATTGATGACTGCATTGATATGATCTATCCTAGTTTAGTTCAATCTAGTTGTATTGATTGATTAAGATTTAGTGATTTCTTTGATGATTCGGTTGGTTTAGTGATTGAGTGATTTGATACAGTGATTGGGTTTAGAATTGTTATTTGGTATTCGACTTAAACAATGGTAGTGGTTCCAATTTGAAAATATGATGAAAAGTGGCCTACAGGTTTGATGTTGTGAGTTAGGTGGATAAAGTATGAAACATTATGAAATGTGATCCACATAGGTGTTGAGGGTTGGAGCCTTCAGTGAGGTAGTCGAAGATTCCTTCTAGTGGTAGTTGGTAAATCTATTGATGGGTTAGGATCTCCCTTCTAGAGGGTTTCGATAAATGATATCAGGGGGTTGGAGCTCTGTCCCAGTAGGTGATTGAGAACTAGAGAAGGTTGTATCCTTCTGTAGGTGGGTGCCTACATACTAGTATGAGTTTGTGCTAGTACAATAATGTAATATGTCTTCCTTTATAATAAAATATCAAGACAGAGACGACGAAAATGGTGGTTTTTTCCCACATTGGGTTTCCACCTAAAAGTCTCGGTGTCCTGATGTGTTGTTGCATTTCTTATGTGTGACGGTTTATTTCGTTCTTACTTCTCATGGTTATTGTTTAATTAAATGCTAATGAAGTAATAATACATCGGTTAAAGTAGAATAGATGATGAGATATATGAAAAGTTAGTTAACTGGATATATGTGGTTTTCCTTAATCATAGTCAAGTACACACATTATTTGACTTAATCACAATAACATACATAAATATAAATAATAAATTGAAAGGTTTGAGTTTTGAAATATTGATTCACCCCCCCAATATTTTTCCAAACAATTGGTATCATACTAGGTCACTTCAGTTAAAGCTTAACTGCTTGGAGTGGACCAAGGATGATGGGAAAGAAGAAGATAGCTCAAAGGAAGGAGTCAGAAAACTGTGATAATGACAGTGACATGTCAAATGCAGTGATAGTTATAAATGTCAACAAATATTCAGCTTTGGGAGCACCCCACTTTCTAATTATCAGGGATGAAGAAGATAGTAACAAAGAATTATCAGCTATCATTTTTTGTTGTAATTGTGTTCCATTTACTTGTTTATGTAATAATGATGATATTGAATCAGCTAAATTTTTCTCATTGGTAAAAGTGAAAGTAAGCATTCTAAAGAGATAACAGGTTCAAAAAGGATGACCCTAGAAGCTTAAGAACAAGGCAAGTCAAACAATGGAGAATAAAGGTATGTTTATGCTAAGTAATGATAACTATCAGGAATGGAAAGAAGAATTGAAGTCTAAGTTAATGAACCAAGGATATGATGTTTGAAATTTAGTATGGAATAGTTTCTCTAAATCCCCTCCATCGGGTGAATAATTACAAATGAATAATGTATCATTAAATGTGATCGTTTGTAACATAATTGAATCATATTTAGGAAATATTATGCACTATGAAATTGCAAAGAAAGCATGGGATAATATTAAGAAAATAAGTGAAGTAATAACAAAGGAAGATTGTTCATTCTAAGAACCAACAATAAAATCTAAACATTATTATGAAGGTCTTGAAGTTGAGATCGTCTCTCTAAGAGTATATCTTGAAAAATCAGACAAGTGAAATGAAGAATTACTTCAAGCATTTGAAGAACAAGAGGATAGGATGAAGGAAGGAAAAACCATATTAAGGGAGTAAGTGGAATAAGGAAGAAAGGTTGAACAAGGAATGAAGAAGAAATGTCTAGACAAGGAAGAGAAATACCAAAGAATGAAGTTTGAGGTAAACATTCTAAAATGTAAATTAGAAGAAAAGGATAAGCATTTGAGATTTCAAGATAGTGCTAATATTTTGGATAGTATTCTTAGTAGTTAAAGGTCTCCCACCATTAAATACAGTCTTGGTTTTCGTGAAACTGTAAAAGGAGAATCTAGTTCGTAGGTCTGTAAAAGGATCCTAAAGGATAACAATATGAATCTGAAATTCCTGTGAAAGAGATAAGAAGTCAACCAGATCAACATCAAACGAAGATAAATTTTCAAAAGAAATCATTTGCTCCCAATAATATAAACATTAATTTATTCTCTCCTTTGATAAATAATTTGGAATGTTTTATATGTCATAATTATGGAAGTGTTGCATCCAAGTGCATAAGAAGATTGTTTTGATCTCAAGTAAATAGTCGCTTCACATGAAGAACATCAACTCCCACGCATTCAATTTTCTTTAAGGGATATTGGTTTTCTTGAAATATATTTGGCCACAAATATATTTATTGCAATAGAAGGAATATGAGACATAAATATTATGATTCCTCTACTTCCTTTTCTGATCATATAAGATGTTATGCTTGTAACAATTTTTGGCATGTAGCAAAAGAATGCAGGAAACAATAAATGGATCGCAACAGACAACATGAAGGTAAATCATATAAGAATATTGATGTCAAACGACCTGAAAATTATGGATCCACCAACATTTCTCATAATAAGCAGAAAGAAAACTAACATATAAGGTGTGGTCTTGCTCTTTGCTCATTTGTAGAAGAAGATGAATGGTACATAGACAACATATTCTCTCATCACATTGTCAAGCAGTAAAAAGGGTCTTCTTCACCTCTATTTACTCTACATTAATTATCAATCCAGGAATGATTTGTTATCTCAAAGAGTGTACTTAGTTTGAGGTGGTCATCTATCAGAGTAATGCTAGTAGTATAGTGCTTCAAAAGTAAATAAATGCTAGAAACAAACTTCTAATGTAATGGCAAGAATTGGAAATGCTTGTAACTAAATCATTTAATGAAAATCTCTACAGTACTTCAGTAGTCAAGGGTTTAGTAATAATAACTCTTCCCATTGCAAACTAATAATTGAAAAGCAATAAAAAATATCATCAACCTGGGAACTGGACACAATAGTTAGTGTTCACTACAGTTTCAGATTGTTCTACACACCAAAGCAATGATAATTCAAATAACAGGAAATGGAACAGTGACTAATTTATTTAACAAGATTGAAGAGCAAAGCCTTAACCTACAGAAATGAATGAGGTATTAATTGTATTCTACAAGACTTAAGCAACAATCTCTACTTTAGAAATGATTCAAGCAAAAAACGGAAATGAGATAGCAAACTAAAGGAAGCTATGAAATATTAAACATCAACCTGAACTGAATGTAAATGCACAGCAAACCCAATCGAATATTACACATAGCACTTCTATATTGAAAGGCACAGTAACCTGAGTTTGGATACAACAATTGTTAATCACGGTTATAAAGAAACAACGATTGTGATCATGATGGAACAACAATCCCAAATGAACAACAATCACATTTGGAAGTAAATCGTAGATAAATAGACAATAGTACCAATTTATAAATACACAACACTGCTACTCTAAATAGCAATGGCAATCTGGAAGGAACAACAATGTCATATGATAATATCAGTTTGCTAAAGGAACAGCGATGCGATATAAATTCAGAATGAAGAGCATAACATTCTTGGAGAATAACATTACTTATTCAAATAGAAACGAAATATAACATAATCGATATGTGAAATAATAAGGAATAGCAGATTATTGAACAGAGTGAACAAGAGAAATCAGACCACACATGAATCGGGAAATAATGGTACATGAGCAAGTGATCCACCAGGGTCGGGCCCTTAGCCTCAAGGGACGTACTGCATAAGATTACTCTAGAATCAAAGACAGAAAAACAACCAAAGTTTATATATTAAACATCAAAATAGAGTTACAACAACTACTCTTTTAAAAAGAGTCGATGATCAAAGTTTCAGTTACAATAGTAAATTTCATAAAAACAACAATAGTCCATCCCTTGGGCTAGCAATGCTGTCCTTTCTTATAGCAGTCGAGCAGAGATATCAATGATACAGAGAATTGTTAAGGTAGCGATCCCTCAGGATCAAAGGATCCTGAGGCATTCGCCATACTGTTAGTTCTCAGTTATC
The DNA here is from genome assembly GCA_000404065.3 of Pinus taeda. NCBI lineage: Eukaryota > Viridiplantae > Streptophyta > Pinopsida > Pinales > Pinaceae > Pinus > Pinus taeda. The sequence continues at coordinate 38,844 of APFE030229902.1, forward strand.
TTCTTGTTCTCTTGCACCGATTTGGTATCTCCTCTTCCTTTTCCTAGCTTATACGCTCCAATTTGGATTGCCTCGTTTGGATGTGGTTCCTTATAAAAGGGACAATAGTTAACCTTGGCTTGTCTTTTCCTTTAGAATGGTGATCTTCCATTTTCTCCTTTTTCTACATAGGAAAAGGGTAATTATTAGTCATTTTACCTTGCACACAAATCTTCTAGACTTTATCATAATCTTTCACCATATACTTATTTCATAATGTAAAGAAGTTATGAATTTAAGGAAAAGATGACAAAATAAGTGGTAGTTACATACCTTCTCTAGTGCTCAACACACATGACTAGAGATAAGAGAAACCTCGAGTCTCTTAGGAAAAACACATATGGTAAGATTATTCTTGGAAATAATGCTCCCACAAAAGTTTTGGGAAAAGGTAGAGCCAAAATTAATAAGTATAGAAGAGAAGTTGATACTTTATTAGTTGAAGGGCTAAAGCAGAGTATTCTAAGTGTAGGTCAAATGGCGAATAAAGGAAATGTAATTTTTTTTACAACAACCAAATGAAAGGTTATAAATGAAGAAACTGGAAAACTCATAGCAAGAGGATATAGAAATTTAGAAAAAGTATACGTGTTTAAAGAAATAAATTCTCGTAGAAATGAGGAGGATAGTTCCTCTTCTTCAGAATCTGACTAAAAGAAGATAGTCTCTATTGTAGTACATGTTTCCTAAAATAATAATTCTCATAGTGCTTACAGAAGTGATGTGAGGTACATGACCTCATGAAGAGGAGGTGATGATTGATGGTCCTGAGAATCATTGGTGGATGATCTCAGGGGGAGCTATACATATATATATCTTGATGATGATTCCTGTATTGATTTGATATTCATGTTGCTTATATTATTGATAGTGCATCTCATGCAGTAACAATGAAAAGGTAATTAATGTACAGGCTCAAGGGGATCTATGGTTATAAAATTTCAGCAATTTACTTTTTGTACGCATATCTCATTAAGGACAATCGTGTATATATGTGAGTTTTGATCTAGACAATCGCATATGTTTCTTTGAGATCAACAAACAGTGGGATAGACTTAGGGAGAAGTTTTGATATACTTCAGTCAGTTATTATTTCGCTTTTTGATTCTGCATTGGTTGGTTATAGTCTATTGATGCTCATATACTACTTGGAACTAGTATCGGCTTATGATGGTTTATGAGTTGTTTCAATATGACATTTTTTCTTTGATTCTTTTGGTGACTTTACTGATTGATGAAGATGGATATGGTCAGACCTAACACTGGATAATTGGCACAGGTTTAGGCAGGGCATTTTCTATGCTTCTAATAGTACATTTTTGGCATTATGATTTCTTGAGCATTCCTTATTGTATGATGATGGTCATGACAATTAAATATATCATTGATGATGTTTAGTTGTTGCCACTGAAGACACATATGTTGTTGTTATTTTGTCATTAGTGATGATGAATTCTTGGATATATACTGGTTAACGTTGCACTTAGTGTATTTAATTATACATGAAGAGGATATGCATACCATGGTCCTTATTAAAATTGTTTGTTGATGATGAGTTTCACTCACTACCTATATGTTGTTGTCATTATGTCCTCCATGATGCATAGGTTGCATATGGTGCAGTTATGGATGATGCATATATATTATATATATATATTAATATTATATTATTATATATATATTATATATTATATATATATATATATATAATATATATATATACTATATATTATTCTTTTCTGCGACATGTGAAAACTTGCCATGATGTTGGTCTTGGCTCTCACATATGGTACATGGTGTTGATGCATGAAGATTATGGATGATTACTTGAGTTGCATATTGGTTAAACCATTTACACTATGATAATTCATCTTGCATCAAGATAATGGGCCAAGAGAATGATATTGTTTTATATATGAGAAAAAGGTAGGTTATATGAAGGAAAGAGGATGGTTATTGATATACTAATGCTACAACTAATGGGTGATGTGTCATGAAACCAGCTCACAAAAAGATAGAAAAGATAGATCAATGCCTTAGAATTCAGCCTCTTCGAGGGGGAAACCTCCTTTACATTACATAAATGATCAATTCTTATATGATACAAATGACAAAACCTCTTTTCTATATATAGGAGTCTAAGGGATCACAATATAACCAAGCCAACCTAAAAATAATAATATAAAGGCACAAAAATAACAACAGTGGGATTCTATGGGGCACAATAATAACAATAAGGGATACAATGACAATAGTAATGGGGGAATCACTAGTACTATAGGGACCTAACATGCCCCTCTCCTTAAAAAACGTGTTTTCCTCAATGCTTGAGTAGTTCTAGATGCTTCTGTATAAAATTCTCATCCTCCCATGTGGAATCTTCAATAGGTAAGTTCTTCCACTTGATGAGATACTCTGAAATTGATCAATTTCGTAAATGTCGAGTTCTTGTTTCTTTGACTACTTCAGGTTCCAATATGTTTTTTCCTTCCTCATCAAGTTCTAGCAATATTGTTTGAACTGGAACCTTGTCACCTATAACATTCTTTAAGCATGAAACATGGAAAACTGGGTGCACTCGGGAAGTTGCAGGAAGCTCCAATTTGTATGCCATAGTAAGTAACTTTTGCAACTCATTGTATGGACCATAATACTTTGGTGATAATTTATTATCCTTCTTAGCTTGCTTGAGGGAAATTTTTATTATATGGTTGTAGCCATAGGCATACCCAATCACCTACATCAAAACTTCTTTCGTTGCGATGTTGGTCTGCCTGTTGTTTCATTCTATTCTGTGCCAAGGTGAGGTTATCCTTTAAGAGTTGGAGAACTTGTTGCTGATGCTCGATGTGATCTTCCACTGCTTGAAGCTTAGAATTTTATATTAAATATGATGTGATGGATGGTGGATGATATCCATAAAGTGCCATAAATGGGTTCATTTTTGTTGCATTATGGAAGGAAGTCTTATACCACCATTCAGCCAAAGGCAACCATTTGACCCATTCTGCTTGTTTATCAGATACAAAGCAACGAATATATCCTTCCAAACATTTGTTTATTGTCTCAATTTTCCCATCAGATTGAGGATGATAAGACGAGCTATGAGCTAACTGAGTACCAAGACAAGAAAATAATTTTATCCAAAAATTTCCAGTGAAAATGGGATCTCTGTCGCTTACAATAATCTTTGGGTTTTGATGTAGTTTTTGAATTGTTTCCATAAATGCAGTAGAAACTGTACTCGCTTTAAGTGGATGAGATAATGCAAAAAAGTGTGCATACATGGTAAGTCTGTCAACTACCACCATGATAAAACTCTTTCCTTCAGACTTGGGTAAACCTATGATAAAATCCATTGAAAACTCCTCCCAACATTGGCTTGGAATCGATAAAGGTTGTAATAGTCTTGGGGTCTTAATTGTTTCAACTTTATTTTGTTAGCAAACCAAACATTATACCATAAACTTTTGAATATCTGATTTAAGGCCATCCAAAAAAAATCATTTTTAACCATGTGGTAGGTTTTTAGAAATCCTGAGTACCCTGCTAAGGGAGAGGTGTGCAATTCCCTAAGAATATTTTGTTTGAGTTGGGAATTCTTACATAGGTATAACCGATCCTTGTACCATAATGAATCATTTTTCGAGCTAAATGTATCAAACGTACTAGGATCTTGTTGTATATTTTGAAGGAGTGCCCACACTTCCTCATCATCCTTCCATTCATCCCTTGGTTCATTTATCAAATCTGGTTGGATAATAGAAATGGCGCAAAGAAATTCTTCCATATCCTCATCCTTTCTTGAGAGTGCATCCGCCACAACATTTTGCTTCCCTTTGTTGTAGATGATTTTAGAGTCATAGCCCAACATCTTTGTGACACATTTTTGCTGCTCTTCTGAAGATAATCTTTGTTCTAAAAATTATTTAAGACTATCATGATCTGCTTTTACCTTGAAGTGTCTTCCCATTAGGTAGGGTCACCATTTCTTAAGTGCATGTAGTATTACTAGCATTTCCTTCTCATAAATAGCATTTTGTAAATACTTTCCTTTGATTGGACAAATTTCAAAAGAAATGGGTCTTTCTTCTTGCATTAAAACAACACCAATTCAATTTTCTGAGGCATCACATTCCACAATAAAGGTTTTTGTGAAGTCTGGTGTAGCTAAGGCTGGTGCGTGGCACATTGCCTCTTTAAGATGTTCAAAGGCCTTTGTTGCTTATGGAGTCCATGATAATGCATATTTCTTCAATAATGTTGTTAGAGGTGCTGCTATTCTCCCATAATTCTTAAAAAACTTGCAATAATACCCTGTCAACCTGAGAAATCCTCGTAGATGCTTTATGGATGTGGGGATTTTCCATTCCTTAATGGGTTTAATTTTGCTAAGGTCTACCTTAACTCCTTCATGAGATATAATATGAGCCAGATATTCCACCTCTTGTACTCCAAATAAACATTTGGATCTTTTTGCATATATTTGTTTTTCCTCTAATAGTTGTAGCACCCTGTCAACATGTTCAACATGATCCTTCCAAGACTTGCTGTAGATTAGTATCTCATCAAAGAATACTAACACAATTTTTCTAAGGAATGGTTTGAAAATTGAATTCACCAAACCTTGAAATGTTTAGGGTGCATTGGTAAGGCCAAAAGGCATGACCAAAAATTCATAATGACCCTCATGAGTTCTAAATGCTGTTTTTGGAATGTCTTCAGTCTTCATTCTGATTTGATGATATCCTGAACGAAGATCCGACTTGGTGAAGTAAATTGATCCAATAATTCATCAATTGATAGGAATGGGATATTTATCTTTAATAGTGAGCTTGTTGATCTCCCTATAATCTGGACACGTGTGCCATGATCCATCCTTCTTGTGAACCAATACTACTAGAGCAGAGAAAGAGCTTTGACTAGGTTGAATTATACCAGCCTCTAGCATTTCTACAACCATATGTTCAATTTCACTCTTTTGGACATAGGGATATCTGTAAGACCTGATGTTTGGAGGAACACTTCCTAGAATCAAATTGATAGCATGATCATGATCATGAATAGGTGGGAGGCATTTGGGAGCCTCAAATACCTTTGAATGATTGTCCAAGAATTTTTGGAGATCTGGAGAAATGGATGGTTTCGATGTGGGAACCTCTAGTGAACATAATTGTGCAATTATGCCTCGTTGTTCTTTCTTTAGAAGTTTTGTCATTCCATTAGAGCTAATTGTCTTTCCTAATTTCCCTGTGATACCCCTTAATTCAACCTCCTTTCCTTCTACATGTAATTTCATGAAAAGTTCTTGAAAATTAAAAGATATTGTACCCAAGGATTATAGCCATTATACTCCTAGTACAACATCACCACCACCCATTGGAATGGAAAGCATTGGTCTATTCAATACATATTCTCCCATGGATAGCTTGATATTCTGGCACTTTCCTGAGAAATTTATGGTTCCTCCACTTGCAACCATCACTTGAAACTCT
>APFE030229902.1:57934-103717 GCA_000404065.3 Pinus taeda
GCAGCAATGAAGAAGAGATGAGTCAAAGCTTTGCCTTGGTCATGCAGAAAGAATTTGAAATGTCCTTGCTGGAGAACTGACATATTTCCTTGGTTTGCAAATCCAACAAAAGGAAGGAGGAATCTTTTTATCTCAAACCAAGTATCTCAAACAGATTTTGAAGAAATATGGTATGGAAGATGCAAAACCTGTATGTACACCCATTGTCACAGGATGTAGTCTCAGTGCAAATGATGAATCTGCGGCAGTACATCAACCAACCTACGGATCTATGATTGGAAGTTTACTTTATTTGACAGGTACCCGACCGGACATCATGCATGTAGTTGGAATAGTTGGAAGATTTCAGGCAAATCCGAAGGAGACTCATCTTCAGGCAGTGAAGAGAATTTTCAAATATCTTCAAGGGACCCAAAATTATGGGTTATGGTATCCTAGAGATACAGATCTTACACTTCATGCCTATACAGATGCAGATTGGGCCGGAAGCGTGGATGACAGGAAAAGCACAAGTGGTGGTGCGTTCTTTATGGGTTCCAGACTGGTATCTTGGCTCAGCAAGAAACAGAGTTCGATTGCCTTATCTACAGCTGAAGCAGAATATGTTGCTGCTGCATCTTGCTGCACTCAACTCCTTTGGATGATGCAGAACTTGCAGGATTTTCAAATCGATTGTACTCCGCTTGTCTCCATCTTATGTGATAACACAAGTGCAATCAACATTTCAAAGAATCCTGTTATGCATTCAAAAACCAAGCACATACCAGTCAAGTATCATTTTCTCCGGGAACAAGTGCTTGAACAGAAGGTCAAGTTGGAGTATGTTCCTTCTAAGGAACAAGTTGCTGATATACTCACCAAACCATTGCCCAGGGACACTTTTGAATACCTCAGGCAAAAGCTAGGGGTTGTTGATGCATCATCTTATTGTTGAACCTCCTCTGATTGATGGTTGTATATACATTCATGAGCTGGGTGGCTGATTGGTTGAAGATTGATGGTACAGGTTTAGGGGGAGCATATAATGCATTGTTGGCATTACGGAGGATGTGTAGAAGGAGATCATGGAAGTAGCTGCAATATGTATCTATCTCTTTCATGGTGGGTTATGGTTTTTTTTTTGGCTGCAGATCTGGCTCATATTCAGGGGGAACATGTTCTTAGGGGGAGCATAACCCTTTGCCCTTGATGTCAAAGGGGGAGAATGAAGATGAAGCTTGTGAGGTTTCCATCAAGTCCAAAGGGGGAGATTGTTGGCATTATGGCTAAAGTGTTGTCCTTGATGGCAACCCATTCAGGTGATAGACCACAATACTTCAAGTTAGCAGCAGAGATTGATGATCAGCTATCAAATATGGAAGAAAATAAGGGGTACGCAGGTACACCTTACAGAAAGTGCATACCCGCAAGTACGTGAAGGGACTGCGTCCAATACGCAGATAAGCCATCCAGGAGGTGCGTACCCCAGTGCACCACATTTCAAGCAAAAAGCACACGTGGGGTTTCTATGTTAACTAGCCGACGGTATTTGTGTTTCTATGGTTTTGGCTCATGGTATTGATCCATGTTTTTAGGAGGAGCTTGCCTATATAAAGCAAAGGAGATCATTTGGCTTATGCATGTGCTTGGGTTGAACATATTATGAGAGCTAGATCTAAAATATCATGATCTCTTGGGTGTAATGTCTAGATCTAAATAAGGCGAATCTACTGATGAATTGAGATCTCTTCGGCGCATGATCAGATCTGTAGATCTAACTGTCTGGGTTGTTCTTGAAGTCTTGAAATTATCTATGCCCGAAGTTACGTAGGTACAGTGAAAGAAAAGTGCGTACATACGCTGGGACGAAGCGTTTCAGGTGCGCCGGTACACAGGCACAGAAGGGTTGCAGGTGCACCGGTACGCAGGCACAAAAGGGTTGCAGGTGCGGAGGTACATAGGCAGATCAAAGGACACAGTGCGTAGGTAAGCAGGTGAGCAGTTCAGTTACCTGCATAAGTAAGCAGGTGAGCAGTTCAGTTACCTTCTTAGGTAAGCAGGTGAGCAGTTCAGTTACCTGCGTAGGTAAGCAGGTGAGCAGTTGAGTTACCTGCGTACCGTAAGCAGGCTGTACATGGGTGAAGCTGCTTACTTCTCTTGAAATCTCTATTTATCATTGCTGTGTTCTGGGTTGGTTCTATTATTGTTGATCTGGTTACTACAGTTGACTGGGTGATTTTCTTATACTTGATGATCATTTGATGCTTATGGATCTAGTTTGAAAATTTATGAAAAGTGGTCCTTGTAAGAAAAGAAGTAGGGGTTGTAGCTCCCTTCCAGGAGAGACTGGAAAACGAGAGAGAGTTGTAGCTCTCTGCAGGTTGCAGCCTGCGTACTGGTAAAGGACTGCACCAGTACAAGACCATTGTAAAAGGAGTTTCTAATTTGAAGAAGATAGAGACATATTGCAGCAGGTGGTTTTCACCCACATTGGGTTTCCACCTTATATCTGGTGTTCTTTGATGTGACTGTCTGTTTTTCTTGTTCATGCTCATTATTTTATAGTACTGATATGCAAAAATAATTCAAAGTGAAAATAAGGAAGATTTGGTAAAAGGACTAGATAATACTGATTCACCCCCCCTCTCAGTATTATTTTCAACAATTAGTGCCTTATAGCCATGGAATCTTTATAGATTAGTCCTAACATGGTTTACTTTTCCTAGGGTCTAATGTCGCTTTAATAGCCTTGTTCCTAGGCTCTTTGCTTCACAACTTTAATATACCCTTCCTAGATAATTCCTCATTTCACTTGTGTCACAACATATATTTTACATGAAATGCATTCCAAAATTTTCCATCAGCAATTTTGTATTCCCAAACCTTCTTCATATATATTCAAGGCCTTAGAAACATGAGAGTTTGTTCATAACATTGGGATCCATGTAGGGGTTAATAATTTCAATATTTTTCATGGGATTTCGCTCCATTACATGCCTATGCTAACCCCTCCTATAATTTGCATTTATACTCAACTAAAAAATGTTATTTTCCTTTACATATAACCTTTTCAACATACTATTTACATAACTACAATATTGGTTCGTTTAGAATCATTCACATAGTTATATCATTAATCAATTTAGATGCATTCTATACCAATAAAAAGAGAATGCCATTATAATACAAGTCTATTTAATATCATCTTAACCATTTTGGCTATTTAAGTAGCAATCCAAATTTTCATTTCAATAAATAAAATTGTTCAAGGATTACATTTTAATACTCACCCTCACCACTAAGATATCCATCTCAAAATCTATTAGCGACCCATCTTCCCAATTTATTTTATGTGGGGTCGATGGATACCCACTACTCACTTTAAAATAAAAAATTATTCATGGAAATCAGTTATTCAAAGGCTGGTTATAATATATATATATATATATATATATATAATATATATATATCTATAATATATATATATATAATATATATATAAAATCTTAGTGCGGCCACCCACCACAATTTCCTTTTGACATACGAGATACATCCTTTGGCCTAGATATTGTCAGTGAAGATACCCTACATATGTTTCTAAATATTTTCTTAAATATGTTGTTTTGTTAGCTTTCTACCTTAACCCTTCCCATCTTAGATATTCATAACTCATGTGGATTTATTCATCCTTAATATCATTAAAGTACTACTTGACCCTGGAGGAATTATTACTTACCCATTCCTTTAAATTACCTATTTTTGTAGTATGGATAACTTCGATACTTACATGGATTCCATCACGACATATAATTAACAGATTCTTCTTCAAGGACTCGATCTAGCGTCTTCTATATCCTTTCATTTTATTGTGATTGTACTCAAGGTCCTTTGTATAACCAGAAAACACTCTACTACTTCAAATATAATTTCTAGCAATGGATAGTTTAATATTAACTCCTTAGAAAAACCTACACCTTTCCCCACTTCAAAATCTCATTCACACGTGAGTTTTCAGTCAAATCAATTAAAAGAATATGCTCTCATTGTTTTCTAGGTCAACATCCAATCTCATTCTACTCATTCTTCATTTCCAGATTTTTTTAAGAAAACATCAAGATTTCTCAAGCTTAGGCTATTTCATAATTCAATGTACATCCTATTCAAGTCAACTTTGACTATTTTCTAAATATTCAAAAGCTTCCCTCTATATTTATTTAGTGAGGGAACTTAACAAATTATCATGTACAATTTTTTTTTCATTTTTATTAAGGTCTATGATAACTTCAGAAACCAAAATGTTTCTAAATTGCCCAAGGATACCTTACCCCTTACACTCATGTGCATATAGACATACTCAATTGTAAATTATATAAATTTCATTAATTAACATCATGGCCCTTAGCTCTAACATGTGATTTCCTTCAAGTTTCTAACCATCTTAGAGAGATTTTTTAATTGCTCCCTTATTTCTCTTAATCCTACCACCTGTGATAGTTGACTCTTCCTTTTTAAATTCTACATTTATCTTCTTGTAAATGGTTAGACCGGCCAACTCCTAGAATTCTTCTTTTCCTCCCATATCTATCATGGTTGCTTAGTAGTCTAGTTACTGATTTTCCACTACTTGATAAATCTTAGATACTCTTTCATTTTTTTAATCCATTATGGTAGTCTCCTAGAGATTAAAATTTATCCTCTCATTGTGCTATTTATAAGGGAAAACATGATGCAGGCACTCTTGTCCACACTCTAAACATTTCAAGAACTTTTTATGTTGGTTCTATATCCTTTCACTTGTTGGTCCAATGATCTCATTCTCCCCTTAAGTGGTATACTTTCATTGGTATACATTTTTTGGGGGGGAAATTGACCTTACACTCTTTCGTGATGGCCCATATCCTGATACATTGAACCCCTTTCTCTCCACTCGACCTTTTCCATCTTATTCTAGACCTGTCAGAATCCACCTTATCTTTTGACTACACATAGCAATGTTTTTCTTTTTGGATGTTTTTATTGAGGGTCTCAGGTTCTTCAAGCTCAATCTGATCCCAAAAGGATTTCATTAACCCATTTAGAAAATAATCTATTGATATATTCTCATCTTTAATAAATGGAACATATCTCAATGGCTCTATGAATTTGTTATCATAGTCCTCCAGTATGACCTGTCAAAATTTGAGTTTATGGAACTCCCTGATATTTCCATCATAGCATCTATCTACATATCTAGTAGTTGGTCCATGTTAAAGTAACCTTTTCATGTATGAAAATATTTGTAGAATCATGCATTAAGCTTTGTCTACTCCTCTTGTTATCTTTTGATTTTCTCATTATCAACCTTGTAGTTCTAAATTTCAACCCTCATGATTCTCATTATTTCTACATGTTGGAGTGTAGAGGGTATACCCATGATTGTAATTAATTTTCCAACAAAACCCCTTAGACACCAGACCTTTTGACAACACCTACAAGAAGGTGAAGTTTCACTCTAGGCGTCTATGCGGGAGTGTAGGAATGTGGATAGTTATGCAATGATGAAGGAGAGGGATACCTTACAATATCATTACCATATTTAACCTATTATTATTCCCTATCATTCAAAAAAGGAAATTAATGTATACCCCTATTTTGTAGAATAAACCCATTATTTATACATGCAAAATAATAGTAATACAAGAAATAGACAAGCCATCACATAATGCATAAAGACCTAACATAAGCTGAAATAAATATTTCAATTAATATTGTAACTTTCTCATTAGAACTACTCCCATCACATCTGTCCATCTTATATTAATTTTCATTATAGTGCAAGACTATTAAAAAATAAAGCATATCAGAAGCCTATGAAAAAACAAGACATCAAAAACATGCATTTTACTTCAAGAATTTGATCTATTAATAGATTTTTCAATTGGGTGCAAGTCGGCCGAAACCCCTTTAATAGTAAAATATTACCATGTGCAGTAAACACTATTATGGGGAAAACATAAAAAATAAGCCTAACGGATTTCCTTATTCTTTTCCTTCCCATGCATTGACCCTTGTTTGACCTTCCTACGTGGTACCTTTATGTACAGTGATCCTCTTCACTATTCCCAAAACTTGTACCCAAAACATTGTTCCAATAGACCCCCACCACTCACCTTTGGCTCATCCTCGAGCCACTTAATCCTTTTGTTGTTCTACTGAGGGAACTATTTCCTTTTTTGTCACTATAAATGTTTGGAATTTTTTCTTTGTGGTTTCCACCTTTTCCTTGACTTCATCTACCTATGTGACAATTTGATCTGCTACCTCCTCTATAACAAGGGTATTCAACTTTTCTTCCCCTTCCTAAACTGCCTTTTAATGATCTTGTGCATTGTATCGATCTCATTTATGACCTTAATTGATTCATCCTGCAATGTTTTAATATTCTATGCTATTCTATGTTGGTCAAATGCCATCTAATTGATTTGTCTACTTAGCTACACAATGTTGAACATTGCAGTCCTATGCTCATTTAAGGGTAGTTTGGTCATAGCTTCCTTAAGTTTTGTGCCCTCTCCTACATTTTTTTATCTTTTGCACTACTTCTTTGAGCTCTTCAAACTCCAACAATCTTGTCTAATTTTCATTCTTCAATCTCTAACAACCTTGTTGCAATCTTTGTCTAATTATTTTATTTGTTCCATAGCCATTGTGGACACTTATTATTTCTCTTTGCACTCTTTCTCTTTGGGTTGAGTTCTTGGCTTATTTTATGACTCCATCTCTACAACCTTAGCTTTGTGATCTGAAAATGGGGCTTTAAAGGATTCTTGTCAAGCTTACAAGAACCTCTCCCACTCCAAAGCTTATATATTCCAAGATCTATGCTTATAATTGACAATTTGTGGAATAAATAACTTGAAATAGGTTTATGCTTTTAGTTTGGCTTTGACTGTTTAGTTGCCTTAAGTTTATTTGCTTAAGCTGATATATATAAACACACATAACAGCAAAATGCAGCAAATCAGTAAACCATAAAGGCAACAATATAATATAGAGTTCACCCTAATGTCTTGGGCTACGTCTCCTTGAGCTCTAATAAACTCGATTAGGCTCTTTGGGATTACGGTAATGCTTATTTTACAAGTTCCGCACTCAACTCCATTGGTTTACAATTGAACCTATGGGTTTAGAAATACCATCTTAGCTCGCTGGTTTTCCATACTCTGTAGATAGATCTAGGCTTCTCTGGACTAGATTCCCTCAACTAGCGCTCTGGGCTATCTTGAGCTCCTGGCTTCCACCAACTCCCTCAGAATTCTTCTACTGTCTCTAGAATTCCTTATTCTATCTTCAGCACACATCAGACACCAATAACAGCTTGATCGTTTAATCTCTTTGTTGTTCTTTGGCTCTCAGCTCTCTGCTCTGGCTCTCAACCCTTGGCTCTTGGATCTCGGCTCTCGACCCTTGGCTCTTAGATCTCGGCTCTTGGCTCTGGCTCTGGCTCTCGTTTCTTGGCTCTGGCTCTCGGCTCTAGCTCTCAACTCTGGCTCTGGCTCTTGGCTTTAGCTCTCGGCTCTGGCTCTTGGATTTGGCTCTTGGCTCTAGCTCTCAGCTCTAGCTCTTGGCTCTGGCTCTTGGCTCTAGCTCTCATGAGCTTTTGGTTTCGCTTGGCCTCCAAGTGACCCTCTGCTTCTCAGTCACCCTGACTTTGCAAACTGCCTCCTCTAGGCTTACACTCAGCTTTCAAGCATCTCTAAGCCTCTTGGTATTCTCTGCGCTTCTCCTGAGCATAACTCTGCCTCTTTATGTTTTCATTGGTTCTCTCGACCTCCAAGAAAATCTCAGCAACCTTCAGCAGCCCTCGTCGTGAGCTCTCTGAAGAGAGCTTTGTCTGCTCACTTGAGAGAGAATTTCTCTGCTACTACATTTTTGTGAGCCCCCCTTGTGAGATTCATACTCTCTGGCTTTAGAGGAATTCTCTGACTTTGTGGTTTCCATGTTCATTCCTCTCTATTCAATCATTCCTCTGGGGCTCTACGTCTCTTCAACTGACCCTGTGGTTGACTAGCTCTGTGGCTCTGTGTCTGGCCCTCTAGCTTCTAGCTCTATGTCCCTACGTGTTACATAATGCATTCCTATTACAAACACATCATTATTACAAAATGCTTGCTTACAGTGTGGCACAATGATTTTAGAACAAGGATAGTTACAAAGGAAACAACAACCTTTCCTCGAAAGAAATCTTGAAAACAACCATATTTCCAATACATAGAAGTATTATGATTTACACAGGAAAACATTGAAAATCCAAAAATTCAGATTTCAAATATTATGAAATCACATTCATAATCTATCAGGTCCAGGCCTTGATCACAAGTCGCAATCTCAACAGGCATGTGTCAATGGCCCTTTATGTGGTTGCGATCACTGAGTGCCCATCACCGATATCGGTGCATTGCATATCGCTATCACAATGACCCAGGGGTCTATACCACTTTCCAGTGGACTGTGCCGACCCAATATATATCGTCAATTCCGATCTACCAATCCGATCATTGCAATCGCAAGTCACCCATCACAATCGTTGATTGGCTCATCGCTTTAATCGTAATCGTCTCTACCCAAGGTTCTGATATCGCATGCAAGCCTTCCTCCGATGCGATATATCGGAGATCACTAATCGGGGGGTCCTTAAGGCCTTTGGTCTAATTCCTCCCTTGGAACCTTTCCAATGTGACATTTCTCTAAGGAATGCATATTCTCCATTAAGTCCCATTTATAAGAAATTGCCTCCTTTTCAAAGGACAATGGGCAAATTTCTTTTTGCAATAACTTCTTCATCCGAAGTCCATTTTCGGCCATTCAAATTGTGTTAGATTTAGAATGAAGAGATCTATGCAATGAGATTATTTCCAAGAGCATCCTTTGACTTTAGTTTTCCTTTTTGAGGAATATTTTTAGACTTAGACTCTATACTAGATCCATTTTGGATCACGCCTTCCCACTAAAAAGCTTTTGGACTCCAAAATACTGATATACTGATCTGAACAGTAACTGAGAATACGTCACCCTCTTCTTTTAGCCTCCATACACTTGCCCTGCATAGTGCCTTTGAACCATAGCCTTTGAAGACTCCCTTCCTAGATGTGCTTGTCCTCTTGGGAAGAACTGTCTTCCTCCTTGACTTCCTGTAGAACTCCTACTGAGATGGTTACAGAAGGTAGTTTGAACTTCTCTTCCTTGATCATTGATCCAAGGTGGCTCAAAAAAATTTTAAGCTACACCTTATTGAAAAAAATTACATTTGTACCTGTCACAAAAATGTTCTATTGACATCTTGTTAAGAACAACAGAATTACAAACAAAACTGGATGGCCTAAACTTCTTCTTCAACAAAAGAAACATACTTCACATCTTGTGAACACCTCCATGTATTTACATCTGTATTTACAAATGATGGACTAGATAACAAGCCCAATATTATAGGCATGCTTAAAAACAAAGAAATCAACCCTTCAAGTTAATCACACATACATGTTCAAATATAAGGAAATCATCAACATCCTTTTGTTCATGCACATCATTCTCATGCATGTATTTCATCCTTCACCTTTCGCTTAAGTACACTTTACTTTCGAAGCTGAAATGAAATATAATGTTTCATCCTTCAACTTTCGCTTAAGTACATTGTACTTTTGAAGCTAAAATGAACATAATGTTTGCAGCAATAAAGCGAGTCTGCATACTCAACTATTTCCATCCTACAACTTGCATCTCATTAGCAAAGAAATGCAATAAATCAAAAGACAAGCATCCTTTTGCAACAAACATCTTGTGCTTCAATGATTGCCTTGAGGTCCTTCGGAACAAGGAGAATTCCTTTAGCCCTTCTTCCTTCTCGTCCTCTCCTGGACTTAGCTATCAGTAGCTTTCCCTTCACCTTTGAAAACTCAAACAACAGTCAGTTTACAAACAATCAAATAGAAAAATCCTTGTTACTGTTTGAACACCATTCAAGTCAAATAAGCATATAGATTTCTCTGTCAATCAAGCATTCTGATCTGATACCACTTACATCATGGTACAACCTGCTTCATGATACAACCTGCTTTGGTATAACTTGCTCTGATACCACCATCTTTGAAGGTGGGGTTAATCAACCTAATGCTCTAATACCACCTGATCTGAAACTGGGGCTCTAAATGCTTCTTGTCATGCTTACAAGAACCTCTCCCACTCCAAAGATTATATATTCCAAGATCTATGCTTATAATTGACAATTTGTAGAATAAATAAATTGAAATAGGTGTATGCTTCTATTTTTCCTTTGACTACTTAGTTGCCTTAAGTTTATTTGCTTAAGCTGATATATATAAACACACATAACAACAAAATGCATCAAATCAACAAACCATAAAGACAACAATAGAATATGGAGTTCACCCTGATATATTGGGCTACATCTCCTTGAGCTCTAATCAACTCGATTAGGATCTTTGGGATTATGGTAATTCTTCTTTTATAGGTTCTACACTCAACTCCATTGGTTTACAACTGAACCTATGGGTTTAGAAATACCATCTTATCCCACTGGATGTTCATACTCTATAGGTAGATATAGGCTTCTTTGGACTAGATTCCTTCAATCAGCGTTTCGGGCTATCTTGAGCTCCTGCCTTACACCAACTCTCTCTGAATTCTTTTACTATCTCTGGAATTCCTTCTTCTGTCTTCAACACACATTAGACACCTGCAGCAGCTTGATCATTTGATCTCTTTGCTGCTCTATGGCTCTCGGCTCTTGGCTCTCGACTCTCGGCTCTGGCACTTAGCTCTCAGCTCTCGGCTCTAGCTCTTGACTCTTGGCTCTCGGCTCTTGGCTCTCAGCTCCGGATCTTAGCTCTGGCTCTCGGCTCTAGCTCTCAGCTCTGGCTCTTGGCTTTAGCTCTCAGCTCTAGCTCTTGGCTCTGACTCTTAGCTCTAGCTCTCATGAGCTTCTAGTTTCGCTTGACCTCCAAGTGACCCTCTGCTTCTGAGTCACCTCGAT
The DNA here is from genome assembly GCA_000404065.3 of Pinus taeda. Classification (NCBI taxonomy): domain Eukaryota; kingdom Viridiplantae; phylum Streptophyta; class Pinopsida; order Pinales; family Pinaceae; genus Pinus; species Pinus taeda. Next base: position 68,943 of record APFE030229902.1, read on the forward strand.
TTTGCAGACTACCTACTCTGGGCTTACACTTAGCATTCAAGCATCTTTGAGCATCTTTGGCTTCTCTACGCTTCTCTTGAGCATAACTTTGCCTCTTTGTGTTATTAGTGGATCGCTTGACCTCCAAGCGAATCTCAACAACCTTTAGCAGCCCTTGCCATAAGCTCTCTAAAGAGACCTTTATCTACTCACTTGAGAGAGAACTTCTCTACTGCTACATTTTTGTGAGCCCCCCTTGTTGGAGTCATACTCTCTGGCTTTCGAGAAATCCTCTGACTCTGTGGTTTCCATGTCTGTTCCTCTTTGTGCAATCATTCCTTTGCGGCTCTGCATCTCTTCAACTGGCCCTCTGGCTCATTGGATTTGTTGCTCTGCGTCTGTCCCTTTGTCTTCTTGCTTTATGGCCCTGCATGTTACATAACCCATTCCTATTACAAATGCATCATTGTTACAAAACGCCTGCTTACAGCATGGCACAATGATTTTAGAACAGGGATAGTTACAAAGGATTCAATGGCCTTTCTTCGAACGAAATCCAGAAAAGACCATATTTCCAATACACAGAACTATTTGGATTTACACAGGAAAACATTGAAAATTCAAAAATCCAAATTTCAAATATTATGAAATTGCTTTCATAACCTATCAGGTCCACGCCTTGATCGCAGGTCACAATCGCAATAGGCATGTGTCAACGACCCTTTATGTGTTTGTGATCACAGATCACTGATCGCTGATATCGGTGGATCGCATATCACTATCGCAATGGCCTGGGGCTCTATACCACTTTCCAATGGACTGTGCCAACCTGATATATATCATCGATACTGATTCGCTGATCTGATCACCACAATCGCAAGTCACCCATCACAATCGTTGATCGGCTCATCGCTTTAATCGCAATCGGCTCTACTCGGGGTTCCGATATCACATGTAGGCCTTCCTCCGATGTGATATATCGAAGATAGCTAATCAGGGGCTCCTTAGGGCCTTTGGTTTAAGTCCTCCCTTTGAACCTTTCCGATGTGACATTTCCTTAAGAAATGCATATTCTCCATTAAGTCCCATTTATAAGAGATTGCCTCCTTTTCAAAGGACAATGGGCAAATTTCCTTTTGCAATAACTTCTTCGTCTAAAGTCTGTTTTCACCCATTCAAACTGTGTTAGATTCAAAATTAAGAGACCTAAGCAATGAGACTATTTCGTTCAGCATCCTTTGACTTTCATTTTCCTATGTGAGGAATATTTTTAGACTTAGAGTCTATACTAGATCCATTTTGGATCACTTTGAGGCCTTCAATGGCCTCACCTGTCTTTGACAAATTCCACTTTACTAGTGTGTTTATCTCCATTGGGGCCTCTGAGAGGTTTTTATAGACCTCCTTGATCACTTTGCTAAGTTTTTCCTCTCTTTGGATGGGTTGCCTCCTCTTTGTGACCAATTATATTCTTTCTTCTTGCAATTCCTCATTTGATGTTGACAAGTGTGTCAATTCTACTTTTATCGTAGGTGCACAAAATTGTATCTCTTGTGTAAAATTTAACTACAAATGATTTGATGTATCCAATGGTAATTGTGACAATACTAACTCCATGTGGTTGAATCCTTTTGCATGTTGTTTCAACTCTGCCATTGGAAACGTCACTTCCTTCGACGATATCTGTAGTGCCTAGTGCTCCCCCAATACTGGACATGGCTTGGATTGCATCATTTGTGGATATGTGACCCTCGATGTGCTCTGTGATTATGTTTTTTATGTTGCATATAGTTACACTATGGATAGTCTACTTGATTCCAATAATCGGCATAGTTGCTCCACTTTTTCCTATTTTTTTATCATATATGTTGTAGTTGTTGCAAAACTTTTTCCAATGCCTCCTCCATTTTATCTTTAACTTGGTCCCCAATGTTTACTAATTTACCATTACAAAATGAATGGATTTGAGTGAACCCTTATTTTGTGGTGTTTTTCTTTGGTATTTCTCAATAATTACCTTCTTCTACTATTTTTTGTTGCTTCCTTTTCTCCCTATCTTGTGTGGTATCTTCTTCTTGGGAACCTCCTATGTGATTCCCATATTTTATCTCTTATGAAAATTCATACATAGGGTGCTCCTTACTACTTTCTACTTTTTTGCCTCCTCTATCTACTTCACTGAGATATTCCATTATGTGTCCCAGTCATTGATGATGTTTCTTACCTCCAACTTTATCAACCTATACTAGCTTTGAAGCCATGGCTTCATGGGATCCCTCCTCAGTTGTTTGAAAATAAAATGTGGGGTTGCCTTAATGCACACAATATCCTTGTATGCTTTGACGATATGAGGTGGTCTGTGTGGTATGATCTTGATTGTCTACTTCACCACCTCCTTGTACACATAAAATGTTATGTTTTTTTCTATCTACCCTGTTTATTTGCAGTTTGATATAATGAGGCATACCATGGCATAAAAAATGGCTTGTGTGCCATGTCTAGAAACTGAGTCTCTTCTGGTTCCCTCCATGTGACTAGTGAAATTAATATTAGGAACCATGCATAGTGGAACTTTGTATTCTTATCTTGCATCTCGTAGAAATCTATAAAAATTGATTTAGTAATAATTTGGCCTAGTCCATATAGACCCCTAATGTGCACCTCATTACCACTACTATGACTCTTGTTGGTACCTAATCTTTTTCAAAATTTCATAGAAACTTGCATGCCAGGACCTATGACTCAAACCTTAATATGTCATCATTAATGTTGGGTATGTCGAACCCTCACACACCCTTATGTGTACTATATTTTTATTTTACCTCCTGTACTAGGGATTTCTCCTTTCTTTTGCATGCAAAAAACGGTTTAGGATCCTCTCCTTCCATATGAAACCCTATAATTGAAGAAATAACATTAGTGTCTATGGACACTAGGTGGTCCAACCAAAGGAAACCCTTGCATGGACACAAATCAAGAGATATTTTACACATATATTTATTTATGTCTTGCAACCAAAATGTGGAATTTCTAGTAAATTTAAAATATTTAGTTTCTTCAAGATGCATGCCCACTCTTTTGGCTCCATTGTAGTGAATGGATCATCTATACTTGTGACGAGTTGTAAATGCTTCTTTGGTGTCAGATTTGAGAACTTCTTCGTGTTCATGATCTCATGATTTGAGTACTTTGAATTCTCCACTATGTCAATCATACTTCCCTGTGTAAGAGATATTAGTGAAATGAACGGTGTTACTATTCGATACTTTGGATATTTTTTTACGGTAAATTTGTGGTGTGCTAGGTTTTTTTAGTGGCACATACACTCACTGAAATTAAATTTGTATCAATCATATGGATCATGTTGTTGATGATTGTTTTGTTGCTTTGGTTTGCATAGAAATAAGAGGTACCCCTGGTGTCTTAGTTCTAAGCTTCTTCTTGAGGGAAGATTCTCCTCCCCTAGTGTCTATCATCTTATCTATTGTATGGTTCTGAGCTTTGAAACTCATATTTTCTATAAGTATGGATCTCTCACTGCTCTCCAAATTACTTAGATAAAAAAAAAAATCCAATTTTACTAAGTTTAATCAATTTATACCTCTATGTCATACTACGTAGTTATCCAGGTTCCATAAATTTCAAAAATTTTAGGCACGATTTAATGTCCCTTTACATTTACTTCTCGATGTGGATATTGCATTGGTGTGTAGACTTGGATAGGTGGAATTCCTTTCAGCAACCACTCCAGTTAGATCCACCATATAAAAGGATTTCATCATTAAATTTCCTTTGATCCATTATTAATGAAGTGTTTTTTTAGCCTTTCAATCACCCAATTTTCCAACCTACATAGATAATGATGACATTTTCCAACAATTTTTCTGTTTTTCCTTTCCCAATTTTTCCGTAATGTTAGTGCTTGACAACTGTCTACTTGTTTGGTAGATCTGTGTTATTCTCCCCTCCTATCTTTTGTATGCAAATCCATATTCAAAGAAAAACATAAAAACCAAAAATACTTTATCTTCTTATTACTATTATTAAAAAACTACACATAACATTCTTATTGTGCAAAAGGTCAGTTCCCCATTCAATTTTTCTAATTGAACAAATATTTCTTATATCAACATCTGATTGTATATGGACCCAATCAATGTTTTTTAAACTTCGCTAGGTGTTTCATAAACATTTTATCATGAAGAAAAACCCAGTCACCTGGTTGAAATTTCCTCTGTTTATTACACCTATCATGCCAAGTTTTCTCACTTATTTTTTAGACATTTTGATGAAAAAATGCCACTGTGCGGTTATCCTCTAATTTTAGTAGCTCTGATAGTTTTTTCCTTACTATGCTAGAATTAGTGAGATTTTCTAATGCATCAATACACAAACTTGATACTATAAACTCAATCAACATTAATTCTTCCTATCAATATGCTAATCTAAAAGGTGTTTTTCCTGGTTTTTTTTTAAGTTGGGCATTGGTGAGCCTACATAATGATCATGTGAAAAATTAACACCCATATAGGGAAGGGAATTGAACCGGTGACTTAACATCAAGAGTTCCTTAACAACACACTTGATTACCATCTATTGAAGATCCATTGAATAAAAGGTGGTTGTACTGTCAATTTCCTACATGTGTTGGAAATATGTTGTCATTGATGGCAAAGGAAAAGCATGGAAACTGTAAAGCATTGACGATGGTGTTGTCATTGTTGGAAATTACCAAAGGATGGAAAAGGATGACATAGATGTTTAGTATCAAAGATAGAAGGATGAATATCGACATGGATGAAGAAGGTGCAGAGACTTTGGAGCCATTTCTTTTGTAGCGGATCATCTATGATGAATATGGAGTGCACTTTGTTGTGAAGAGATCTGAAAGAGATTTACAATTGTATGTGAAAGCTTCAAAATGAACTCTTGGTTTGAAAGATAAATCCAGTCAAAGTTGCAGTACTCCCAAAGTCAAAGTTAGCAAATATAAGGATGTTAGAGACCCTTTTGGGACATAGCCAAGGTTGGTGGAGCAACCAAACCCAACAACAATGGTAGATGAGCAACAAAAAATGGATTGAGATGACTTGGTGTGACACTACAATAGTGGGAGAATTTTCCATTGGACGATGGAAAATCCCACCCAGTAGATGTATCTTGAAGGTAGACACCCTGGAGGAAGAAAATGGTGCAGAAAGTTAAGTTATTGGGATATAACATGCAGACATATGTCAGAGCAATATCACAGTCGAGAGAATTTCTATTGTTGGTAGCAAAACCCACATGATAGGTAAGCCCACAACAGTTGCCCCAGTGGGTGCATCCTGAAAATTGTAAAAGAGCATTTTAAGAAGTTGAGCAGGATGACATAGAATTATACAAGTGGCCTGAAAATAACATCAACAGGCTTAACCATTGGCAGAAGATTTAAGTGGGAGGTCCCCACATTCACAGCAGAGCCCACTGCCACTAGCCTAAAAAGAATACAAGAAATTGAGCAGAGGAGCGTTAACCCAGAGAAAATTCAAACAGGAATAATTTAGTAGTCACGAAATGCTTTAGAAAATAAATATGGTGCAAAACATGGTCATGGGATCCTTCTCTCTCCTCTCCGACAGTGGACAATTGACATTATTTCATTGGCCCAAAACACGAAGGATGATAATATCATCACATCCAATAGCTGTGTGACATGTGGAAAATAAATTCAGTATTTTTGGGAACCCGAATGGCCCATATCTAAGTGAAATGTGGACTAATTATTGGTCAACACATGGCACATGTGACATCAACATGACATTAACCTATTGTTCAAAACCCAAAAGATATTGGAGCATAGCAAGGAAGATTAATGAGCTGATTAGGCATTGGTGTGTTAGAGACAACTTAGCTCGGAGAGCTTTCCTATTGGCTCTTGCTACAATGGGAGGATCCTACCAGGACAACTCATCCTATAATGAAGATTGGGACATAGTATAAAGGGGCATAGACTTAGTGCACTATAAAAATCATTAGGAATTTTTTCTATGTTATGCAAAAGAAGACCAAGGATGTGGAGGTTTTGAAAAGGAAAATAAGCCCTCACAGGCTTAAAAAGAGTTTTATGCCTAAAGGTTTGAGCATCAACCACAACATTGAGTCCTATGGCAGACAAAGTTATTTTGGAAAACATAAGCACTTGGGGCCAAAGTTTATATAGCAATAATGTTTAGCAGTGAAGGTGTACTAAAAGGATTCAAGCCTACGTTTAAAGTACTATGGCATGAATAGTCAGGAGCTATATGCGCGGCAACACTTTGGAATACATCCTTTGGGCCATAACCAAAGGCCTTGGATGAATGATTCATCAAATTCATTTGGCGGTGTGGAAATGTCTTGCATGGACAGTTGAGTCACCAGTTATTTTAACAATGCGTTATGATTAACAGAGCCTTTGAGATAACATATGGATGAGTTTGCAGCATGTGACACTTTAGTGGCACTATTTAGTAGTTAATCCAAACATAATAACAAAATGCTAAATACATGAATGAGTTGGTAGTAGTTAAGAGGAAGAGTTAGTAGTTCTAGTAAAATTGGATGTTTGTTAGAAATACAAATTCCAAGCTAAATTCTATAAAATGCTAGAATGAGAAAATTTGGCAGAAAAACTCATCGATTGAGCCTAGAACTGTAGATCAGATATTGAGAAGTTAGGAGCACATACAAAATACTAGAATGAATAAGACAAAGTAAAAAATAAGGCTTCATGCAAGTATACATGAAAATAATTCAAGCCAAAATGATTAGCCCAAAAATATTTGTAAGTAGAATTCGAGCAACAAATTTTGTGAGTAGATGAGAGGTTGAAAAATGTTACCACTGTGTAATGCATAATAGTGGTATGCATCAAGGGTGAATCAAAGATCATATTTAATATTTGATAAGTGAATGGTAAATTGGTGATTAAGTTCTTTTGTGTGTTCATCAAAGGTGATTTTCAGTGTTGACAATGTTGGTGCATATAGTTTGGTGACTTGCTTAGAAATGAGAAATTGTTAAAGGGGATGGTGTTTTTATCAATAACCATAGATTGTTGAAGGTTTTGTAAGGTGGTTTTGGTGAGTATTTGCAGTGAGTAAAATTCAGCTTTTTTATGAGGTAATAGTTTTATTGGTTCCAGTTTGAAAATGGATTAAAAATGGATCAAAAGGGTGAACAAGTGGTAGCTTGCCGATCATGGATTATAGCTCCTTTAGTGGGTGCTAGTAAATATTTAGGGGTAGTAGTTCCTTTCGGGAGAGGCTTATAAACATGCAGGGGTAGTAGTCCCTTTCAATGAATATTGATAAATGAGAAGGGATAGAAGTTCGTCTCATTAGGAATTGATAAACCTACAAGTGGTAGTTTGTGGGGCATTGATGTAATCAAGTTGAAGCTTGTAATAAAAGGAAGATTAGTGTCTTGTGTATATCTTTTGCATGTGCTTGGTGATTATTTTATATTTTACATGATTGAGTTTTATTTTTTATCCATGAACAATTTCTAAAGTGAATGGAAAAATAATTTGTGAGAAATTGTATAATTTGGCCACACTAATGATTCACCCCCCTACCCCCCTCCCCGGTCTTATCCTAGTTTCCATTGTTTCTAAAAATTGGCATCATAGCAGGTTCCTTCAGGATCAGTTTAACAGCTGAAAGGAAGTTCATGGATCATGCAAAACCAAGACTGGATTACCTCATATGCAATTCCATTTTTGAATGGATCAAACTATACAACTTTGAAGGTAAGGATGAGAATCTATTTGCAAGTCGTTTATTTGGATGTATGGATATTTGTGGAAGATGGAGTAATAAATGATAATTTTGATGAACAGGCTAGGAAGTAAGTCATGAGAGGGTTGTCTAAGTTAGATATGGAGAAATAAATATATTGTGAGTCTTCCAAGGAGATATGGGATAATTTGTGTTCCATCTATGATATAGACATGCAAGTTGCATGTGATTTCAAGAAGCTTTCTCTGAATGATGGAGCAGTCAAAAACTTTAAAAGCATTGAAGATCATGAATTAAAAGTATGATTATATTGTAACAAGAGGCCAAATTGTTGATCAATACTTAGAGGAGATGTAATCTGCAAGTAATTTGTTGTTTTCTTATTCTTGTAGAAAAATAGGCCATTTATTTTCAAACTACTTGAATGAAAGCACTAGTGAAAGTGAGATTTTTTCATCTAGTTGTAGTGAAGAAAGATCTAATTTAATAGAAATAATTGATCTGGACATTGGTCAAGAATACAATGGGTCCACCTCTGGTGAATAGGAAGAAAGGGAATCTCATGTGTTAGCAAAAGAATCCCTAGAGTCATCAAGGGAACAAACTTTTGAGAGTGAAATTTACATTTGTTGTGAATCCAATTGCTCCTCTATTGACTTAGAATATCTTAAAAAATAAATCTATTTGAAGAGACATCTTATATCATCTCTTGAGGATATCGATATATTCACATCCATAAATATGAAGCTGGAAGAAGAGAATAGAACATTAAATGAGTAGTTAATGAATCTTCAAAAGAATGTGAAGAATTCTGAAGCATTTAAGGAGATTCAAACCATCCATTGTCCCTATCAAGTTTAGACATTATTCGAAAATGACAGTGGCTCAGTAACAACATCAAAGGGACTAGCAAATTTGGTTAAAGGAATATCTCATAACACTATAGTGGAAAAGAAAAGACTGCAACATCAAGGAGACAAAAAGACCTATGGAATCAAAACAAATGTATGCAACCCCTTATATGTTTTTATTGTAGTAATGCATGACACTTTTCCTCCAAGTGTCCTCAGATGAAAAACAAGGTGCATCTGCAAAGGTGGAAACTAATATTTTAGCTACAACCATGAATTCCTCAAAAGGGAAATTCCAATAGACATGCATAAAGAGCGAGAATCAATCCAAGAAATTGGACAGGAAGAAGATTTGGTAAGAAGAACAATTTATTTCCCCCCTTTTGGAATAGTGATGAATGCCATAGGTGTAATAATTATGTGCATAAAGCAATTGCATGAAAATTTGGCGAGAAAACCTCTTTTCAGGACACTACAAATAGAGGTATGGATCATGAGGAGATCAAGAAAAGAGAATTGCACAAGAGTTATTTCAACACTCATAAGAAAGGAAGATCGATTGGTGCATGGAGGCAGCACAAAACAATGTTTGATTTGAAGATAATTATAATATATTTAGTATATTAGACTCTAAATCCTATAGTTGATCTCTCTTATATAACCCAAAATAGGCAAAGAATCTAATCAATTAAAAGAAGTAGCATCAGCCCTGATAGAACTCCAAAGGAACATAGTAAAAAAGAAGAGCAAGAGGAAAATTATAGATTCGATTTAATTGTTGCTAACAAGACGAAAAACTGGTGGTTTGGCAAAAAGTAACCTAGTCAGGAAAAATAGTGTAGAAAATCAACTTATGGTCTTAACCAAGCTCATGTCTTGTTATGGAAGAAAAAGGAAGATAATATACTTAAGGGGAGTAGATCACTTGTTCCTCTTCATCGAAAATAAGAGGTTGTCTTGAAGACTAACAACCCTTGGTTGATTTTCCATGTAAAAAAATAAATAAGACCATGGTCATGGGACACATATTCCAAGTTGAATGGTGGGAAAAACATCCTAGTGGGGTGTCACTTCGGTTTATTAATGTATAGGGAAATGGGAAATGGAAATGGAAAAGTCAAAGATGCATTAATTGGCATTTTATTTATGAAAATAATGTAAAATAGGAGAAAACTAAGGTGAAAGGTCACATATTTGCATGAGAAGGAAATTGAAGGAAAAATCATGGAAATTGAAGAAAAATAGAGGCCTCAATGATAAAAAGGCTTTTGAGGATCAATTCATGGCTTTTATTAGTGTAAACTTTTGTCAATTTTACCTTGGAGCTCTCTCTCTCTCTCTCTCTCTCTCTCTCTCTCTCTCTCTCACACACACACACACACACACATACTCTTGGACACATTGTTTTCTTGGATCACTCTTGGAGGAGTGTAGCGTATTTGGAATTTGGGTCAAAAAAGAAAAGGAAGAGCAGGAAAGCGCAATAGGACATAGGGATCAACATCTACAACATGTTTTTCTTGTAGGTACTAAGTTGCATGTATGATTTCCTTGCTAGTTTTGGCATGCATGGAACATGCATGTGGTTTCTTGGTTATGATATGTCATTGGCACGAAGGGTTGCCTAGATTGACAGTGGTTTTTCCTTGCCTTTCCATTTACTAGATAACCATAGTGTTGTGGATTTTCCCTTTCATTTTCTAATTGGTGCTCATGTTCCATATGCCTGTGGGTTGAGTTATTATTTCCTGGAGCTTTGTTTTGAAAAACGCTCTCGAAGCCCTGTAAAAAATTAGGTTGTGTTACTAGTCTTGGAAATCTTGCTTGGACAAATGCTCTGGAGCCCTTGGTGGGTTGAGTTACTAGTCTTTGAAGCCCTAGTTGGACAAATTCTCTAGAGCCTGATAACAACTGTGAGTTGATTTAGTAGTCCTACAATCCTTGGTTGGAACAAATGCCCGGGAGCCTTGGACAGCTTGGGTAGAGAATAATCTGGTGATGGTTAGCGATGTCCCATTGTGAGGTGGAATCACTAGTTGAGGGTTGCATTGGTTGACCTATAGAAGCCCTGATTTGGCTTTTATTGGTTTATTCCATGAGACCCACATTCATGCTTTGGATATGGCACAAGGGTGACTGGTTGAAAGAAAAATTTGGTTTAACCTAGTATATGATCTGGTGGTACATGGAATTCCCTTACTTGGTTGGCATTTTTATATATTAATAAGTAGTATTTTCTATTATGATCTATGAACATATGTATTGATTATGATGGTGAAATTATGGTTGAGTTATCATGGTTTATATGTTGGTTATATGCTTGTTATATGATATATATATATATTTTTATGGCTGTTGACATGTTTGATGAATATGTGATTGGTTATCGAATGCATGGCATAATAGATTTTATTATAGCTAATATGAGAGGGCATTACACCTTCTTGATGATTCTCAAATAAGTATGAGACCCTTATGCTCATATTTGTTGTTGTGACCTATAGATTACATGTTCTTGATATGCTTGATGAAATGTCTATCATGGCTAGTAGGGGTCAGATCAAGTCCTTGATCAAGTGCTTACATTAGTAATATTGTTTATATGTTATTTATCATTTCTAGAAGTTTCATGAAGTTCTGAGTCATGGCCTGAGTCATGGCCCAGAAAAAGTGACGCATAATTCAGGGTCGTTGGCACTAAACTACCTTAAAAAGGCCACAATTACATGGATGCCTTGTTGTGGGAGTGACTATAGGGTCCCAGACACATGCATTCTTTACCATGGGAGTGACTGAGACTCTAGGGCAGTGAAAAATCAAGTTATCTCAAGGGTTGGACACCTGAAGGGGTTGGTTGGCTCCTTAATGTTTTGCAGCTTTTGAGGAAGGTTAGATGGTCTTGTTATGTTGGTTCCACTTCCTTAATTATAAATGGGGATTTGAATCATATCATAGTAACTCTTCATCACATGATTACCTCGGTGGACCAGTTAGCTTAGGTAAATGTGGGAGGAGGGTGTTACAAAGTGGTATTATAGGTGGGTTCCATTCTCTTTGGGTGATGTCTAGCTCTCGTTCTCTAAATTGGGTGATATATAATACCACAAAGTGGTATCAGAACATGGTTCAACACTTGGACCAGATGGGCGAAATGTGGATTTTCATGCATGCATGTAGGTTGTATATGTGCTTGTTATGAATACATGGTGGTAGTCATTGTTATAGTTGTGTTTCCATGTAGGATTTGATGATGTTGTTGTTGGGATGTGTTTTTCATCAATGCATTTGTTAAGTATGTCAATGTCTATGTGTTGTTATGCATGCATTGTCAAGGTTATATTTATGCATGTACAGTAGGTCAAACATGCCTCATGTGGTCATTGTATGTAGTTATGTCATATTGATGTTGTTGGTATGATATGATATTGATGTGTTGTTTGAGATAGAGTAAGAGATGTAGATCATCAAAGCGAGGTTATAACGCACTGGATGTCAGGGTAAGAGCATATCGTCATACAAGTTTGTATACTGGGCATGAAGTTATGTGAGTTAATTATTGTTATAAGCATTATGGTAATGTACATGCCTGTCATTTTATTGATGTTGTGGTTATATGCATGACAGATGTTAGTTAATCAGTGTGGTCATATGCACATGCATCAGATAGTCATGAATGATAGTAACTTCTTGTTATATGCATTGTGGTAATACACACGATGATTATGGTCATTGTAGCTAAGATCTTGATGTTAAATGTATCATGTTAATATGGATTGGCCTGTGTAGATGGTTATGGTTGTGATATCTAGGTATGAGTTGATATATTTGTGATATTGTGTCATACTAATCTTGAATTTCTTTTGCAGATGTGATAGCCTCCCTTGAGATACACTAAGGTATGAGTTTGATTATGTTGTATATTTAGTTTAGCTAACATGGTATGTTTACATGTTGTTTGATTGTTTGATTAATTGCATGATATGAGTATGTGTCTATAAGATTGAATGAAGAATGATTTTGTTTTAGGACAGTTGTACTAACACATATGTTTTGAAACAGTTGATATGTACTTGTGTAAGTGGGTGCTAGTTGTATTATTATGAATAATGATTGTGAGTTTACTATTGATTATGACATGGATATTAGTATTGGTAAAGGTTGATTTCAAATTAATAGATATGATGCCTTGATATCTGGAACATGTAATTGACATGGGTGAATGGTTGCATGGCAACAAGCTTTGTATTAGAATGACAAGGTAACATTTGATTTGTTTATATAAATAACAATTAGATGAAGTGATAGTACATAATAAGACGCAATTGCAGCAAGGTAAAAGTTATTGGGTGAAAGAAAGGAATTGGGTGAGAATTACTTTGGCCATGTCTGGAAATGACAATTCCAAACGGATGAGTGATTTGCATGAATATAGGAAGTCTTCTTCACCTTGATTCGTTTGAAATTATGTGGATATGTGATATATTCATGAACATGTATTTGACATGTATATTAGCTAGTTTCTAGTTATAGTTAGATTCGTTAAGAGATTGAAGCCCCTTGAGAGATGATATACATATGTGCTTAGATACAAGGTAGCATGATTGGCATAACAAGGTGAGGTAATTAGTATATTGTTGTATCTATTTATACACTGACAATTATGTGTTTATGGTAGTATGATCTAGGGATTGCATGGAAAAGAGACTGCCATGAAATCTTCAAGAAGTATCAGGTTAAGATTTCCCTTGGAAGCATTGGGAACCCATGCATATTGAGTCATGGTGGTTGTTAGTTTTGTGCTTCCACTTTTTTTATTTTTTTTGCATTCGACTTGTAGTTTTCTTTATGTCCGCTACATAGATATGCCACTTTGTTTGCAGTGTCATATTACTCTTGGTTTTTCAAAGTTTTCTTCTTTTTTGTTTCTTATTCTTGCCTTTTGTGTTTTGAGGGTCTTAGCAATTGGTTGGGAAGGAGGAAGTTAGTGGAGATATAGAAGAGTTGAATGAAACTCAGTAGGTAATGTGAGACTTAGATGAAACTCAGTGCATGTATAAGAGCAGTTGAAGGAAACAATATGACAACTAGTTGGATTGGATGGTTCCATTGGGGTAAATGGATGGTCGCAGGACAATTATGAGAAAGGTAACAAAAGAGCTAAAGTAAATGTATTTGAAGCATCAGATGCCTTGGTTATGTTGGGAAATGTTGTTCTCAATGTTGTGCATGTTGTGCATGGATAAAGGGAGCTCTCTTAACCTTGACCTTATGATGTCTAGTAATTATGTTGTTTTCGTGATTATGTTGATGTCTATATATGTATAAATGTATGTCTATATGTGATTAAATGACAGGGTTGTCAGAGATCATGATTGTTTTATGTTGATGTCTATATGTATATATGTGTATGTATGTTTTTATCTGACAAGGTCTTCAGGGATCAGTTTGTGGAGGAATGATTGCTTATGCAGGTGAATGGGATGAAGAGGTTCCTGGTATTATGAGGAATCAAGTGGGAAGAGTATCCCTAACAGATCTATGAGGTCAATATCATATGGATATGAACTTATATTATGTCATTATACTATGTCTATGTTTATGTTATGGATAGGTAATGTTGAGGGATACATCAACAGAATGAAAGTAGTGTGTTATGTAGCATATTAGGGCAAGCATGAATCATGGAAAGACACCAAAAACAAGGTTTCTTGGTAGAGCTAGTGTGTAGTCTATGGATGTATAGTAATACTATAGTATATGTGTTGTACATGTTACACATGTGATGTTGTGTGTTTGTTGTATATATGGTGTTGTGTGTATATTGCATATGCAGTACTAGGTATAGATGGTGCTATGTACATGTTCGATATGCAGTGTTGTGTACATATTGTATTGTGTGCATGTTGGATATGCAGTGTTGTGTGCATATGATGTTGTCTGCATGTTGGATATGCAGCATTGTGTACATAAGGTGTTATGTACATGTTGTATATGTAGTGTTATGTACATATGGTTTTGTGTAGATGGTGTACATGTAGTGCTATGTACATATGGTGTTGTTTGCATGATTGTACGTACATGTGGTGTGGTGTGAATGTGGTGATGTGTACATGTTGTACATGTGGTGTTGCAAGCAGGTGGTGTTGTGTACATGTCATGCATGTGGTTTTGTGTACATGTGATGTTGTGTACATATCGTGCATGTGGTGGTGTGTACATGTTGTTCAGGTAGTGCCATGTACATTTGATAATGTGTACATGTTGTATAGGTGGTACTGGTGTACAAGTGGTATTGTGTGCATGTCGTACATGTTGTGTTTGTACATGTGGTACTACATATGTGCATTTTATAGTCATGGCATCGTGACAAGTGTATTCATTGTGTTGTACTCTATGTACGTATATGTATTGTGTTGTACGCTAGGTGTAGGTGTATGTATTCTATTGTGTTGTAGGCCAGGTGTAAGTTTATTTGTTGTGATGTATATTGTGTGTATATGTATGTGATTGAAGAGGAGAGAAGGCACTAGGTTCTTGCTAGGTGTGGCAACCAATCTGGTGTGTGTATAGAAGGGACAAAGGACAAAGGTAGAAGCAAAGGACCAATTAAAGGATAAGTATCAGTATTTTATTTCATTTTTATTATGCATGTGATCTATGATTCTGATTTATGATGGTTAAATGTGATCTATGATTCTGATTTATGATGGTTCCATGTGATCTATGATTCTGGTTTATGATTATTGCATGTGATTCATGATTCTTACCTATGATGGTTGTGTTTTGAGATACCTAGATGTGATATGTTTATACATGATGATTTGGTAAAGAGATGGTTTGGCTTGTTATGACGGGAAGTGAACATGTGTAATTGTACCTTACTGATGGGCCACCAATGAGGTATGATTTGGATTTATTTCAATTCATTTCAAATATAATGGGAATTATGCGTTTGGTACAAAAAATCATGGAAATGCCTGAACTAGGTGATTGAAACTAACTAGAAGAATTAGTAGCAACAACAAAAGGAATTGGAATAGGAAAAAATATGTTGGTAAATAACTTCAGGAGCAGGGCCATTATGGGTCACTAGTACCTAAAAATGTTCATTGATTTCCATGAGTATGCTATGATTGGTATGATGGCTTTGAGGTAGGTATATGCCTTGGTTTTTGGACCTTTTGATGCGAGGAACCCTTGCCAAGGGAGGGGTAACCCAAGGGATTGTGTAGTAGAGAAAGGTATGCCTATGGAACTTGGAAGGTGTGTGAGTGCATGGAAGGAGGTGACCATATTTCCCGAGGGACTAAGTAGTAGAGAGGGGAAGGACAAGGATGGATTTTTTTTGGTCATTAGTATTGCAAAATGGAATTAGATGCACATTAGGAGTGTGTCCTAGAACAATGAGTCTGTAACTATTCACTGAGAGGACAAGTAGTGCAAGGATCATTGCACTAGATATTGGATGCAGGATTGAGTTTGGGAGTGGATTCTGGACTTCCTGGGAAGGGGGTGAAGCTTGGCATTACTTTTAGGGTGGAGGTGTGAGCCTCTATATTCCCTTGTTGTTGATACGTGCATCGTATCCTTTATTTGTTGGTTTAGAAAATGTGCATATGTGTATATTATTGTAAATATTGTATTGAGTTATGTTTATAAAGCTCCATAGATAATATGTTTATTTGTTGGTTGAAGCAAATGTGCATGAGAGTATACGTGGTTTTTATTATAAATACCATAATGATAGTTCCAGTAAATTTTGTGTTTGTCATGTTTTCAACAATGGTCATTGTAAATACTACAACAAACTATGTTATAAAGTTCCATAGGCAGTATGTTTTGTTTCCAATGGTTTGCAGGTTTCTAGGTGTCACTGAATATTGAGGATAATGTTCCCCTAAAGGAGAGGGTCATGTAATAGCCCTTGGTTGACTTTCCATGTAAAAAAATAAATAATACCAAGGTCACAGGACACACATTCCAAGTTGAATGGTGGGAAAAACAACCTAGTGGGGTGTCACTTTGAT
Organism: Pinus taeda; assembly: GCA_000404065.3. Taxonomy (NCBI): domain Eukaryota; kingdom Viridiplantae; phylum Streptophyta; class Pinopsida; order Pinales; family Pinaceae; genus Pinus; species Pinus taeda. The sequence continues at coordinate 85,560 of APFE030229902.1, forward strand.
TTATTAATGGCTAGGGAAACTGGAAAAGGCAAAGAGGCATTAATTGGAATTTTATTTATGAAAATAATGGAAATTAAGAGAAAAGGTGAAAGGTCACAAATTTGCATGAAAAGGGAATTGAAGGAAAAATAATAGAAATTGAAGAAAATAAAGGCCTCAATGATAAAAAGGCTTATGAGGATCAATTTATATCTTTTGTTAGTGTAACCTTTTGTTAATTTTTTCTTGGAGCTCTCACTTTCTACTCTCTCTCTCTCTATCTCTCTCACATACTCTTGGACACTTAGAGTTTGCTTGGAGCACTCTTGGAGAAGTGTGGCATACTTTGGATTTAGAGAAAGAAGGCAAAGGAAGAGCAAAAAGCACAAGAGGACATCAGTTCAACAACTACAATGGGTTTTTATTGCATGTACCAAGTTGCATGTATGATTTCCTTTCTATTTTGGGCATGCATGGCACATGCATGTGGTTTCTTGGTTACAATATTGCATTGGCATAGAGGGTTTCCTATATTGACAATGCTTTTTCTTAACCTTTCCATTTCATGGATAGTAATGGTGATATGCGGTTTCCGTTTAGTTTTCTGATTAGTGCTTGTGTTCTGTATGGTTCTAGGTTGAGTTATTAGTTCCTAAAGCCTTGGTTGGACAAATGCTCTAGAAGCCCTATAATAACTTGGGTTGAGTTACTAGTCCCGGAATCCTTGGTTGGACAAATGCTCTAGAGCCCTTGGTGGGTTGAGTTACTAGTCCAGGAATCCCTACTTGGACAAACGCTCTGGAGCCTAACATCAGCTGTGGGTTGAGTTACTAGTCTTAGAAGCCTTGGTTGGGACAAACACTTTTGAGCCCTAAACATCTTGGGTAGAGACTGATCTAGTCATGACTAGTGATATCTAACCGTGAGGTGGAATCACTAGTTAAGGGTTGAGGTGGTTCGCCTCTGGAAGACCTGATTTTGTTTTTCTTGTTTTATTCCATGTGATCTCACATTCATGCTTGGAATATGGCACGAGGGTGACTGGTTGAAAGAAATATTTGGCTCAGCCTAGTATATGGTCGGGTGGTATGTGGAAGTAACTGGCTTGGTTGGAATTTTCATATATTAATAAGAGGTATTTTCTACTGTGATCTATGAGCATATGTATTAATTATGATGGTGACATTATGGTTGAGTTTCCATGGTTTATATGTTGGTTATTGTTGGTTATATGTTAGTTATGTGATGTATATTGTTTATTGCTCTTGACATGTTTTATGAATATGTGATTGGTTATCAAATGCATGACCTAATATATGTTATTGAAGCTAATATGATAGGGCATTAGACCTTCTTGATGATTCTCAAATAAGTATGAGAACCCTATGCCCTAATATGTTGTAGTGACCTGTAGATTACATGTTCTTGACGCGTTTGAAAAAATGGCTGTCATGGCTAGTAAGGGTCATATAAAGTCCTTGATCAATTGTTTTCATTAGTAATATTTTTTTTATGTCATTTATCATTTCTAGAAGTTTCATGAAGTTCTCGGCAATGGACTGAGTCCTAGCCCTAAAAAAGTGGAACAGAATCCGAGGTTGTTGACACTGAACTACCTAAAATAGGCCACAATTGCATGGATTCCTTGTTGTGGGAGTAGCTAGAGGGTCCTATTTGCATGCATTCCTTCTCATGGGAGTGAATGATACTTTAGGGTAGTGAAAAAGAATGTTCTCTCATGGGTTGGATGCCTAAACAACTTGGTTGGCTCCTGAAGGTTTTATAGCTTCTAAGGAAGGTCAAATTGGTCTTGTCATGTTGGTTCCAATTCATTAAGTGTACATGGGGATTTGAATCATATCATATTAACTCTTTCTCACATGTTAACCCCAGTGGACCGATTAGCTTGGGTAAATCTAGGCAAAGGGAGTTACATCAAGAGAAGCCAGAAAGGTCAGATGCAAGGAGCATAAAGTAACATGCTAAGGAATTCATATGAAGGATAAGAGAAGTATGAATGCTATTTTCAAAGCATATTTATAGTAATATATGGTGATGATTTGTTTGTTGTTGAATTTTATTTTACAAGTATTTTTTATAGATTCCTAACACAAAGAAGGAGCATAGCCACAAGGGGATAATACTCAAGCCAAGATTTGAGTATTGGATTATGCATTCACACTTGGTATCATTAAATTGTATCAGTTGTTTGTTGCAGGATAGAGGCTAATGGTTTTTTCTATAGAATGGATTGATTTTGTAATCGTGTTCTATTGGTACTTAGTATTGGGCATAAAATGTATGGTGACAAGTGTCGAGGACGATGTCACTCATTTATCAAGTGTTCAACAATTTCTACCAGTGGCATTAATTTAGTAATTTTCAACATTTCAACACTTTGTATGAAAGGTGTATGTGTCTAAATGTAATCCTAGCTGAGACTTAGACTGGTAGGAATTATTTTTCTCACGACTCAATTACACAAGTTGAGATCCCTTTTGACCAATTGAGACGGATATTGGGAGTAATTACTCATATCCCTTCAAATCAATCTTCTTCATAGGATAGAGAGGAAGTTATTTGGATCAAATCATAGGTAAATAAGATTTTTAGCAAAGAAGAAGTAGTTGACAGGTCGAAAGGATCAGGGAAACAAAGGGAGATTTTTAATAGGGGAGCATGTTAGTATCTTTTCCATTAATTTCAAAGGGGGAGAAGTACTTTGTGATCAAATAGAATATGGAAAATAACCTCATATAAAGGGGGAGAAAATGCTCAAGGGAAACATAGAAAGAAGCATTAAACAAGATGAATTACAAATGTCTTTGCTTGATCATTGCTGACATTGTCTTATTTGATCATGGTGTTGCCATCAATTCGAAATGAGGAGATTGTTAGAAATATGTTGGCATTGAAGGACAAGGAAAAGCATGGCAACTGCAAAGCATTGACGATGGTGTTTTGATTCTTGAAAGTATGGAAAATGTTGAGAATACAGCAAGAAAGTCTCAATTTTGATTTTTCCTTAATCAAATTGAGGAAAATAGAAATTCCACATCAACAGAAAACTTGTAGGAGTTAACTGAGGTGACATGTCTCTTTTCACTCAGTTAAGAACAATCATTTTGATTTAATGAGTTGAAGTTCAATTTACTTGAGTTGCTTCCTAAAAAATAGGAGTCTAGCTCAATTAATTCAATTCAAGGACATGGAGTTTAGTTGTATGCAGTGGGTTCCTAAATTTTAGTAGCCTAGGTTGAGTTAATTTCAATTGTAACAATTTAAGTCAATTAAACTGAGTTATGGTTAGTTAAGTTAGTTTTAACTATTGGTGTAACTAGTGGAAGGTCAAGTTGTTGAAGTGGAACTTCAACCACACTCAGTGATCATCTAGATTACTAATCATTCAGCTTAATTTAGCACACGCATGTAGATAATTTGAGTTACATATTTGAGTTGGATATTTCAAGGTAGCGTACTATCAATTGTAGATTATTTCCAATGTGTACAAGTGGTGCATGAAGTCATAGTAAGGACTAAAAGGAATTGTGAAATGTAGATGAGGAAATTTCCTAATTAATAGGGGCCTAATTCCTCGAGGAACAACGCAAAAGAATAGGAATTTGGAGGGCTTGAAAATTGGCTGAGTGTTGGCCAAAGTTAGTGAGCCAAACAAAGCGATAAACTATACACTTGCAGGGTGTTCTCAAGCTTGAGAAAGCATATGTATTTCTTTTATATTCTTTGATTAGTGAAATATATATTGTAAGGGGTTTTGAGCAGTTTCTTTCCCTTAGATAAATATTTGTTCATGTGTGATGTTTCCTTTTGCATATCTAGGATTTGTGTTCTATATGGTGAATTAAATTCTGTAGATCAGTAGAGTAGCTTCAAGTCTTGTGATATAGTAAATTTCATGAGCAATTTTTAATCTAGACATTAATTTCTACATGGTATCGTAGCTAGATTTGTAGAAATTTCTACATGGTATCAGAGCAGGGTTCATATTAGAAATAGTCCTTGAAGTCTTCATGTACAATGATCATTGAAGAACTAATGAGCTATTAGGTGGCAAAGTTATAGAGCCCTAGTTTAGGGAAGATCCAGAAGACCCTATGTGCAGACTTCTTAATGGAGCTAGAAGGATGTCAGTGGGAATATCAATGAGCCAATGTTTAGTGACACAGAAAGGAGTTGTGATCATTGATATTGGTAGATTTAGGAGAAGTGAGATTTACCATAGTAATATCAAAACCCAAAGGGAGCATGATTTAGATCTCACAATGGAGCTTCATCTAGTTGGAAGGTGGGATGACCAGGAGGATGATTATGAAGAGAACCATTCAGAGACATCTAGTAAGAGGAGAGTTGTAGCTAAGTGGGTAGAGGGAGCACATGCAACCATTCCTCCAAGTGTGAGATGGGGTGATGTAGAGCCATAGTCCCAAGAGTTACAGAAATTTCCGCAGGGTCCATAGAGGTATTCACCTCAGGGATCATTACCTTGTTATGGGGGCCCACAATATTCAGCAGAAGGAGGGTCAATGTCACTCAAATACTGAGGAGTGAAAAGGAGTGTTGAGAGCAGAGCAGGAAGCTCAGTGGCAGATTCAGCAGCAACATAGTTTTCTCAGTAGACAATTGCAGACACAATTGACTTAGTTTTTGGATGCTTCTTAGTTGCAGATTATGCAATAGGAGTGACAATAATAACATGTGTAGCATGCAATACGTTCCACAGGGGCATGATATGGGTATTTGATAATTCATTTCTTGCTGGGAGGGAGTGTTGAAAATGTAGCAATAAAGTTTCAATTTTGATTTTTCCTTAATCGAATTGAGGAAATTCGAAATTCCACCTCACAATACAACTTGGAGGAGTTAAATGATGTGACATGGCTCTTGTCACTCAGTTAAGAACACTCAATTCGATTTAATGAGTTGAAATTCAGTTTACTTGAGTTGATTCCTAAAAAACAAGATGCTATATCAGTTCATTCGAGTCAGGGACATGAATTTTAGTTGTGCGTAATGTGTTGCTAAATTTTAGGAGCCTAACTTGAATTAATTTCAGTTGTAGAAATTTAATTTATTTAAATTGAGTTATTGTCAGTTGAAATAGTTCTAACTATTAAAGGAACTAGTGGAAGTTCAAGTTGTGGAAGTGGAAATTCAAGCACACTCAGTGATCATCCAGATAACTAATCAATCATCCTAAATTAGTGTAAGCATGCAGAGAATTTTAGTTACCCAGTTGAGATGGATATTTCAAGGAAGTGTACTATCAATTGTAGATTACTTCCAATGTGTAGAGGTGGTGCATGTAGCCAAAGGAAGGACCTAAACGTATTCATGATCTAGATGAGGAAATCACATAATTAATAGGACCCTAATTCCTCAAGGAACATGCAAGGAAATAGGAGCTTGAAGGGCATTGAAAATTGGCTAAGTGTTAGCCAGATTTAGTCAGTCAAATAGAGAGATAGACTATACACTTGTAGTGTGTGCTTAAGCTTGAGAAAGCATATGTATTTCTTCTATATTCTCTGGTTAATGAAATATAGATAGTAAGGGGTTTTGAGTAGTTGGTTTCCCCTAGGTAAATCTCGATGCATGTGTGATGTCTCCTTTTGCAAATCTATGATTTGTGTTCTATACGAGTGAATTAACTTCTATAGATCAATAGAGTAGCTTCAAGTCTTGTGATTTAGTAAATTTCATGACCAGTTTTGAATATACACATTAATTTCTATAGAAACGGATTACAAAGGTTTTTAGGATCAGAGACAAAAGGATGAATATCAACATGGATGAAGAAGGTGTAGAGACTTTGTAGCCATTTATTGTGCATCATATCATCTCATATGTAGATGGACCTCACCTAGTTGGGAAGAGCTCTGAAAGATCTTTCCAATGTGTTGTGGCTACAACCACCACCCATTCAAAACTTGCCTTGGCAACAATTTTGGATGGGTCCCCTAGAAGTTAATCTTGCATCTATCTGAATGATCTGTTTTACCTAAGGGATTTGGTTCTCTAGAGAGCCTAATATTCCATTCACAAATGGTTAAATCCCCTTAATAAATCCCTCGCATATAACCTTGTTTAAGCCCTTCATTCATATGCTCATCGAGATTTATTTAAGTCACAAAACCCCCATCGCATCATTATTCCCATCATAGCTCTTTATAGTGGAAATGCTCAAAACATGCATAAATGATCTCTTTTTCACTTATCGCACTCAACCTTTGGACATAACGCATACCATAAGGCATCAGACCTGATGGCACTATTAACCATCACATATATGTTGGGTCCGAAGCCCCATCGCATATCACAATTGGCCAAGGTCTAAGGCTTATATATATAAGGTGTGCCACTATAGTCTGGACTCAACGACACTATTAACCATACTACATACATATTTCGAGTCTGGGGCCATATCACATATTGCATATCAGCCAAGCCTGGGCCTTATATACAATGTGCGCAACGATATGGTAGACCCACCGAGCTTATCAAATATGATATATATGTTTTTGGGTCCAGGGCCATATCGCATATCGCAATCGGTGAAACCCCAAGCTTGTGCATATTGCAATATATGATATGCCGAACCCAACAATATTTATATGCCCCGATACATAAAACTTGAGGTTCTGCCCAAGTGATCGATGCGGGATTTTCTTTGTATTTCCGTGTTTTCCAAAATTCCTGATATAACAAAGGGAGCGTTTTTTAGTGTAAAAGGCGTGCCTGTGGAATCCCGCTAGTGTAATCGCACATTTGGGAACTGGAAGGTGCAGGCACCGCGACCCACGAAAGGGGCCAATACCCAATTGCAATCAAGTGAAGCCCTCAAAAACCATGCCAAGCCTATGGATTAAGTGGGAAAATTGTGTGTTACGTGTGTTACGTGCATAAATCCTTTTCTTTCACACTTGTTCCCCATAGTTTTATAAACGTTAATGAAGGTAGCATTTATGTTTTGTTTGAACATTTCTGTTATATTGTTCAAAATCATGAAGCTAACGATAACTATCTCTACAGGTGAGAAGTAAAGGATGTAGGAGTGGATTCGAAGAGTCATGTTTGCAAAAGCGTTGTGCTTAAATATCCAACCTTCGGCGTTCCAGGTCAGAATCCCACGTGTTGCCTGTGCATTCTGAAAGAAAAGTTGTCCTAGTTCTCATCATGGGGAGGTGACAGATAGTCATCATTTCTGTCAACATCCGTTCACTTCTCAGAAAATGAAGCGCTTCAGCAGATATGCTTTCTACTCGTCAGCGATTACGCTGATGATCCTATCTCTATATACTCGATTTGTATATCGAAAACAGTGGGGGAAGATGAAGAGGTAGGGAATACCGAGAGTCACGTTCCTTTGCATAAGTATTACCTCCGAAGATGAGAAGAGGGATTTTTGGTTTAAGAAGCATAGCTTTGATTATTGTGAATAAAAAGAGACTGTTTAGCTCAATAAAGGGCCGGTGTTTTAGATTGATTTTCCTCTTCTTTATATGTTAAGAATTAGGATGTTGTTGTGAGCATAAATACGAATGTGGTTTGTGTTTATGCCCATTAATGACTTATAGTTTATGATTATCTTGGGTTGTGTGAATGTGATTCTTCATCATAGTTAATTCATGAGCAGTCCCTGATTTGAAACTATGTTAAACATCAGTTGCAAGCTTTAATTCCATAAAAGGAATGTGTATTCCTGTATGAGTGATTGGATTGCAATTTAGAATTGACGCAACCTTGTTCTTATATGAACCAGTAATTGATTCGTTTAGATTTTGGATTCATATATGATGTTTAACCTCTCCTTCATCATGCTCTTGCAAGATAGATTAGGATAGCTAGAACTAGATCAGAGTAATTAGAAGTAGTGTAGATAGGATTTAATACATAGAGGTTAGCTATTTTATTTTGTTGATTTAATTGAAGTCTTCCTCCCATAGGCAATCTATCAACGAATTTAACAGTTTACGGGGTCCGTTAAAACCCGTTGGAACTAGCCATTCAAAATGAAAGCAGGTCTAATTGGGGCTTACGATTGGGTTATTTCCCCTTGTTAGTATAGCGAACATTCACCATGTCAACAAATTGGTGCTAGAAGGAGGGCCTGAACCACCGTCCACAGCTTTTCAAGATTTCATATATAAGTGCCACGCATGGATTCAAGAATATTAATACATGGATTGTGAAGGTCGAAAATACCCCTCCTCTTATTTGGAAAAGCCTCATTTCAAAGAAGAGACACTATAGGAGTATCCCGTCACTCAGGAACAACCAGTCAGAAGACTTACTCAAGCTTACGCTCGTTCCCTATCGCAACTCCCTATCTTTCAATCATTACCTCTGATAGCAAAAAGAAAGCCAAGGGTCTATCACATAAATGAAGAAACATCTACAGCCCCTTCTCTTGAAGATATTGTGCTTGATTCTTTGCAGAGTATCAACTCCCCTTGGGAAGAAATCCCCGAGGATTCCCCATTTGATGGCAATCCCTAGCCTGATTTGGAAAATCCTAATGAAGAAGCCCTCAACCAAAACATCCTTATCCTCGATATGGCTAATATTCCTCCACCAGGTGGAAACCAACTCCCATTTCCTCTGGGCGCAGTGTCGCCCTGGCTCGCTCAGGATGTCGTGGCGATACCTGGGCAGCAGCATCCCTTACCCAAGAATGCAGAAAAGGTACTGCCTAAATTCGACCCTGAGTGGGGAGACATCGCTGAAAACCATATTAATTCATTCTTCCTGGTCGTGCGCATGCTGGGGGTAACTGATGAAGATATAGTCTGTTGCCTATTCCCTTTTACCCTAACTGGTGCAGCTTCCACATGGTACTTTAGCTTGAGAACCGGATCGATCACCTCGTGGGATGCCTTTCAATAGGCCATTTTAGACAAGTATGGCAATGACAAAACCCCTACTGCCTTAGTCCTAGAACTATCCCATTTGAAAATGGAAACCAAAGAAAGGTTAAGGATTTCAATATCCAATTCAACACCTTGTTCAACAGAATCCCGGCCACTACTAGACCTAAAGAAGAGGTGCTCATGGAATTCTACATCGCTGCTCTCCCTGTCCCTACTACAATGTGGGTCAAAAGGAGTAATGCACAGACCTTACAAGGTGTTATCAATGAAGCAGTAAAAGTTGAGAATGAAATGCTCAGTCTCACAACATGCCACCCTATAACCGAAGAAAAGAAAGCCTCTCAAGCGTCCAAGAAGAATAATGGGAGTGAAAACAAAGGAGTTGAAACCAAGGAAAAGGATATCGTGGATGTATAGGGTTTGCATTGAATCACTAAGAAGCTAACAAATACAATCATCGATATGAAAAGGAATTTTGGAGAGAGTACTAGAGGGAATGGAGGAGAGTATAACAATAGAAAACCCTTCAAACCTTTCTATTTTAAGAAGACAGAAGGCAGTCATGGTCCACTTGCACTACCTGATCCAGCCAATGAAGGAAATTTAAACAGAGAAAAGCTGGATCTTATTGAATCACTCCTTAACAAAGAAGAACCTATAGTGGAGCTCTAACCAAAAGGAGAAGATGAGGAAGAGTACCAGGTAGAAGAACCCTCAGATGAAGAATCTCAAATCAATGTACTATGGGATTTCTACACTAATGAGAACGATGACGATGAAGGAGATGGCATAGCATAAATAAATGCTAATGAAATCCACACACGAAGCAAAGGGCCACTTGTAGGCACCATGAAGCCTGTAGACCAGACAAAGAAAGATACTAGCCCTTTGAAAGAATCCACTCCCAAGGTCCCTGTTGAGAAGGGTAAACCTAGTGGTGATTCCAAGAGTACACAAGTCGTGAACTATCTAGAGAAAGAGAATACGTATCTGGGTGTAGCAAAGTTGACCCAGAAAGGTAAACTCCTACCTAAGAACAACAAAACTGGTATGTTTACTCTGCCCTACCCTGCTTATAACATTGATTACAACATTGTAGATGATCTTAAGAATTGTAGGACTAATATAGCATACTTCAATTTGCTAAAATTAATACAGCAAAGGGATCTGTTCCTAAAAGATATGACTGAGAGGAATTGAAAACCTCCTACCAACTCGAGTAGCCAAACCAAGAAGTCGACATCCAGACCTGTTAGTACCCCCAGTATAGCCCAAAAACCATCAGTTATGGAAGCCACTCTATCCAAAATGAATCAAAACGCCAAAGATGTCAATGCAGCCATGATAGGGAGGAAATCAAAATCCATGGCTCCACCTTTCCTTATCACATTTGAAATATTCAACATGAACATGCACGATTGCTTGGTAGACTCATGTGCCTCATCCATTGTGATGCCTTACGTTGTTGCTAAAATACTACAAGCAATACCCGAGAGAACTGGAACCTGAACTATGCAATTGGACAGAACAAATGTGAAAGTACTTAAGGAGTTAAAATATGTGTTGATTCGAATGGCTGCTAAACCACAATACACACATGTCATTGATATAGTGGTAGTCGACATACCTGAGGCTTATGGAATGTTGCTAAGTAGGGAATGGTCATCAAATCTAAATCGATATTTCTCAACTGATTGGTGCCATCTCTTGTTGCCTTAGAGGGGAAAAGGTGATACGCTGAGAGTTGATCAAGTAAGATACATGAAGTATGTGGTAACAGAACTAAACAACCCCAATGAACCTGTAATTTTTACTAACTCCATCCTTGGGAATTATAGTTTCGACCTTTGTACCACCTAAACCTGTTTCGTAGAATTCTAGGCAAAAACAGTTGAAGAAACTTTGACATACACACAGTTGGAAATTCCCTCCCATAATCCTACTGATGAACTGTCCTGTATTATAGTAGATGATAGGACTAATTTCTTAGATAGTAGTTCAATTGATGTAACATTAGATTCTATATTCTGGACACTCTATTTTGATGGCTCTAACTACCTTGAAGGTGCAGGTGTTAGGAGTATTCTCATAGACCCACAAGGGAACCAACATTTGATGGTCATCCAGTTGGACTTTGCATGCACCAACAATACAGCAGAATATGAAGGCTTACTATAAGGCCTTAAGAAATCCATTGAAATGAATGTAAAAAATCTTAAAGCCTTTGGTGACTCACAGATAATCGTGGATCAGGTAAGGAAAAGAATACATTGCAATTCAGATTACCTAGTGAGGTACCAGCATGAGGTATGGAACTTAATTGACATTTTTGACTCTTTTAATATCACATATATACCTCGAGGGAAAAACCAAGGTGTTGATCTTATGGCTAATATGGCGGCTAAAATTTTGCTTGATCTTACATTGAACAAGAATAAATTTTATGTTGAATTAATTTTCAGACCATTCGTATATGATAACATCTCAAATTGGCAGGTGTTCGAAGGTGATAATCAAATCCCTGAATTCCTGCAATGTGAATACTCACAGTAACCGACCACTTCACCAGATGGACCAAATCCATCCTACTTAGGAAGGTTAATGAGGACGAGGTAATATCTTTTATGGAGAAATATATTATCAATAGGTTCAACATCCTTTACACTCTCATATTTGATAATATTTCTTACCTTTCATCTTTAAAATCGACTGGTTTAGCTATCAATAAACCAGTCCGGATAAGGCACGCGTCAGACTATTATCCCCAAGGAAACATAGAACTAGTCCTAAACTAGGGAAAGCTGAGTAAGCCGAAAGGTGAACACATGAAGTTTCGTCACTTATGGCTAGGCCCATTCCAAATTAAAGAAAAAATTGGTCAAGAAACTTACAGACTAAAATTTTTATAGGGAGAAACTAAAAAAATCCCTGTTAATGGCCAACACCTCAAAGATACTTCCAGTAACCACACACAGTGGTTACCTCCTAAGTAGGTTAGGACTCCTTTATTTTTTTGTTAGCTTAGTTTCATTTTCATCATGTCGATTCCGATTTTGCGTAAAGTTTATTTATCTACTGTTTGCAATTTTAGTCTTTTGCAGCCATTTGATTTCTGTCTTCCAACCTCGTTTTCACCTTCTCAAACCTCTTCAAATCGCCTTCATTCACTTCATTCAGCTTTTTCATCCCTCATTAACCTGTTGATGGATTTGCTGATCCTAAATCCATTGTTACCTTGCAAATCAAACAAACTTTCTATCAGCCCATAAGAACTTGAAAATAAGCTGTAGAATTCAAACCAAGCCACTTATTGGCATTTGTTGAGAACTGGGTAAGATATGTTGATAACTTAGATATCTGGAGCATGTAGGGGGATATTTATAAAACAAGAATGTGTAACTATAGCTGGACTAGCATGGAGTGATGCCACATTTTGAATAACTCCCACTTAGACCTAGCATATACTTGCTTATAAGGTTTACAGTCATTCTCCACTGCTTCCATCCACCACACCAAATTGTCCAATACCTATTATCCACAAGTAAACCTCCTTTCATGGGCTAAAATCACTATCATATACCTGTGGAAAATATATTTTTGATCTAGTCCTTGCACTTGAAACTGGAAGGACTTATTTAAAAAAAAAAAATTGAAATGTCAAGTCCTTGTGCCAATCTGGAAGGATAGATTGTTTGGGAAGTCGGCTAGAGTAGGGATTGTTGCTGGGCTCAGAGAACCAATTGACACAGAAAGCCCAACCTTGCTTAAGTAGTTTAAAAATATGGCATGATCCATGACTGCGCCCCATTCAATCATATGAAAATACAGCATTGAAATTCTTGTATAAAGTGCAAACAAACATATTTGTATCAAGTTCGATGAAAAATGAAGAGCTGAGGTACACACCTAAACAAGTATGGAATGACTAGTGATGGCCCCAAAAGGATTTTTGAAAGTGGGAAATAGGTAAAGGGAGGTCAATAAACCCCACAATACTACCATTGGAGAATGCCTATCAAAATCATATCAGTAAGTAAAAGCTATTTTTCTCTATCCCACCTGAAGCAATTAATGTTGAACTGGAACCCATGCCTTTTCATTTGTACAGTTTGCATTTCAAGTTTATCTTAACACCCTGATGTTTTATTGATGCGAGGTTTATTTGGAAATAGAGATAACTAGTTTGCCCAGTGGTTCACCATTTGTTGTGGCCACAACCACCACCCATTCAAAACTAGCCTTGGCAACAATTTTGGATGGGTCCCATTTAAAAGTTAATCTTGCATCTATCTGAATGATCTATTTTACCTGAGGGATTTGGCTCTCTAGAGAGCCAAATATTCCATTCACAAATGGTTAAAGCCCCTTAATAAATCCCTCACATATAACCCCATTTAAGCCCTTCATTCATATGCTCATCGGGATTTATTTAAGTGACAAAACTCCCATCGCATCATTATTCCCATCATAGCTCTTTATAGCGTAAATGCTCAAAACATGCATAAATCATCCCTTTTTCACTTATCGCACTCAACTTTAGCACATAATGCATACCATAAGGCATCGGACCCGATGACACTATTAACCATACTTCATATATATGTCGGGTCCGAAGCCCCATCTCATATTGCAATTGACGAAGGTCTAAGGCTTATATATAAGATGCACCACTATAGTCCACACCCGACGACACTATTAACTATACTACATACATATGTTGGGTCCGAGGCCATATTGCATATCGCATATCGATGGAGCCCAGGCCTTATACACAATGTGTGTGGCGATATGGCCAATCCGCTGAGCTTATCAAATACGATATAAATGTTTTCTAGTCTGGAGCCATATCGTATATCGCAATCGGTGGAGCCCCAGGCTTGTGGATATTGTGATATGCAATATGTCAGACAAACCCAATGATATTTATAGGCCCCAATACATAAAATTTGAGGTTCGTCCCAAGTGATCGAAGTGGGATTCTTTGTATTCTCGTGTTTTCCAAAATTCCTGATATAACAAAGGGAGCGGGTTTTCAGTGTAAAATGCACACCTATGGATTCCTGATAGTGTAATCGCACATCGGGGAAGTGGAAGGCACAAGTAATGTGACTCGCAGATGGGCCAATACCCGATTCCGATCAAGTGAATCCCTCAAAAACCATGCCAAGCCTATGGATTAAGTGGGAAAATTGTGTGTTACGTGTTTTTTTGTGTAAATCATTTTCTTTCACACTTATTCCCCGTAGTTCTATAAAATTTAATGAAGGTAGCATTTATGTTTTGTTTGAACATTTTTGTTATATTGTTCACAATCATGAACCTAATGATAACCATCTCTGCAGGCAAGAAGTAAAGGACACAGGAGTGGATTCAAAGAGTCATGTATGCTGAAGCGTTGTGTTTAGAGATCCGGCCTTCGGTGTTCTAGCTCGGAATCCCACGCATTTCCTGTGAATTCTAAAAGCAAATTTGTCCCAGTTCTCATCATGGGGAGGCGACACATAGTCACCCTTTCTATCAACATGTGTTCACTACCTTAGGAAATGAAGAGCTCCAACAGATATGCTTTCTACGCATCAGCGGTTACGTTGATGATCCTATCTCTGTATACTCAATTTGTATATCAAAAATAGTGGGGCAAGATGAAGAGGTAGGAAGGACTAAGATTCACGAGCTTTTGCATAAGTATTACCTCCAAAGATGAGAAGAGGGCTTTTTGGTTTGAGAAGAAAAACTTTGATTATTGTGAATAAAAAGAGATTGTTTAGCTCAATAAAGTGTCGGTGTTTTAGATTGATTTTCCTCTTCTTTATATGTTAAGAACCAGGATGTTGTTGTGAGAATAAATACGAATGTGATTTGTGTTTGTGCCCATTGATGACTTACATTTTATGATTAGCTTGCGTTGTTTGAATGTGATTCTTCATCGTAGTTCATTCATGAGCAGTCCTTGATTTGAAGCTATGTTAAACATCAGTTGCAAGCTTTAATTCCATAAAAGGAATGTGTATTCCTATATAAGTGATTAGATTGCAATTTAGAATTGATGCAACCTTGTTCTTATGTGAACCAGTAATTGATTCATTTAAACTTGGGATTCATATATGATGTTTAACCTCTCTTTCATCATGCTCCTGTAGGATAGATTAGGATAGCTAGAACTAGATTAGAGTAGTTAGAAGTAGTGTCGATAGGATTTAATACATAGAGGTTAGTTGTTTTATTTTTTTTATTTAATTGAAGTCTTCCTCCCGAAAGCAATCTATCAACTCATTTAATAGTTTACGAGGTCCCTTAAAACCCATTGGAACTAGCCATTCCAAATGAAAGTAGGTCTAATTGGGGCTTGCAATCGGGCTAGTTCCCCTTGTTGGTATAGTGAACATTTGCCATGTCAACACAATGGTATGCAGAAGTTTGAAAATGGCCTCTTGGTTTGAAAGTTAGAGCCAGTCAAAGTTGCAGTACTCCCAAAGTCAGAGTTGGAAAATATAAGGAGGTTAGAGACCCTTTTGGCACATAGCCAATGTTGGAGAAACAACCAAAGCCAACAGAAATGGTAGCAGAGCGGAAAAAAATGAACCAAGCTAATTTGGTGTGATGACATAGTAGTGGGAGAATTTTCTAGTGGATGATGGTCAAGCCCACCTGCCGGATGCACCTAGAGGTAAGGGCCTAGAGGAAGAAAAAAATTAAAGCATCGGGATGTTACAAGTAGGAATACATGGGAGAAAAAACATAGTAGAGAGAATTTTTGTTGATGCAAGCAGAGCCCACATGATAGGTAAGCCCGCAGTAGTTACCTTGTTGGGTGCATCCCATACATTATAAAATAACACCCTAAGAAGTTGAGTGGGATGACATAGAAGTGCAGAGGTGGCATAAAAACAAAAATGACAAGCTTAACCATTGGAAAAATACTTAAGTGGGAAACCCCCACATTAATATCGAAGCCTATTGAGGCTAGCCTGAAAAGAATACAAGGTAGTGAGTAGAGGAGTGTTGGCCCGCAGAGTATTTCAATAGGAATACCCAGGAGTCATTAACGTTTTTTATAAAGGATATATGGTGAAAAAAAAGGTCGTATGGCCCTTCTCTCTCCTCTCCAACAATAGGTACTTGGCAATATTTCATTAGACCAAATGATAAAGGATGATGACGTGAGCACATCCAATATGAGTGTGACATGTGTTAGGCATATTCGATGTTTTCAGGCACCTGAATGGCTCATATTTGAGTGATACATGGACCAATAATTGGTCAACATGTGGCATAGGTGATGTTAGCATGATATTATCCCGTTGGTCAAAACCCAGAAGCTTTTGGAGAATAGCAAGCAAGATCAATGGGATGATTGGGCATTGGTGTGTTAGAGAAAACTCTGCTGGAAACCAGGTAATACTGAAGGGGGTGAATCATTATTGTAGGAATTTTTCCAATTTAAAAAACTTCCTTTCACTTATGCAAGAAGACTAGGACACCATTAAGTACTTCAAAAATTAATTTGAATAAACATGACAAGAAACAATATGAACAATCACATTGGAATAGACAAGGAAAAATTCTTTTAAATTTCTCTTCAATTCATTCACAAGGCAAGCTGCAACTTGTTACAATTCTCTAGCTTCAACCACCAGGAAGGTACAACTCACTGATTTATCAACTACAACCCTACCTATTTACCAGTACCCACTAGAAGGAGCACCAACCCCAGATTTGTATGTTACAACTTGCTTGACACTCATGGGTTCATATTTAATCAATTTTCATACTAGAAACAATGAATGCCACTTCTTCTTTCAAAATAAATCAATTTCCTCCTTAATCACTAATACCTTTAGCAATCTCTTATCAATGAGAGAACCAACAAATTCACCTCACATAAAAGTCTCCATAAAAACACTCTTCTTCAACCTACTTTCTCAAGCCTGCTTATAAAGACTATTGGCATGATATTTTTGGCCTCTTTTCTTTTCTTTTATTGTTGTATGAATCCTTATTTTTTTCCTTTGTCCTATTTATTTCAGTCTTCCGGACCTGTTCACCAATTTATCGTTAGAAAATTATAGATTACATAGCAATGGAACACATAAAATATTGCAGAAATATAAACATAGAAAATGCATAAAACAAGAGAGACATAGATATATGTGGTGCACCCATTTTGGGCTACGTCCATGGAGAAACAACTAGTCCTTCTTTTTTATATTATCCAACAAACTGAAGAGATACAACCTACAACAGATCTGTTGTAACTCCCTCTTCGCTCTCAATCTCCTCTCTCTTCCTCACTCATGATACAAATCTACATAGATGCAATACAATTCCCTCATATATAGCGAGGGGTTGCCTTATAGGGCAAAAAACCCTAAATTGAACATAACTTCTACCATCAGATGTTTGCGTAATGAACAACCTAGATTGACTACGAAATTACAACATTTTACAAGGCAATTTTACATCTATTCTTAGCTTCGGTGGCACTGCCCCTAACCCCCCCACTAGTGGGGGGCTCCTAGAAGGTCGCAGCCACCCCCCGAGACCCCCGCTGCAGTAAATATTTTACGGGCAGCAATGCCGCCCCATTTCGAATTGGGGTCCTATGGGCAATACCTTTGAATACAGAAGATAATCAAGCTCCACACCAAACAATCTCCCACTTGGAGACTGATTATAGCAACTCCACCACTGCTTCATTTGTTGGACAATGACTCCACTTTGGACCTAGTTGTTTCTCATCTTCTTCATCATACTTGAAGACTAATTGAAACTAAGCAGATTCTCAGTTTCTCCATAATTACAACTTTTGTTAACATATCTGCAGGATTTTGGCTAGTGTGTATCTTTTCCAGCTTCAATTGTCCAACTTCCAATGCTGACCGTATGAAATAGTACTTGAGATGTATATTCTTAGTCTTGGAATGAAATGCAGAGTTATTTGCAAGATGTATGGCACTCTGGCTGTCACTCTATAACCTACCCAACTCCTTCTTCCCCAATTCATCCAGAAATCTTTGTAACCAAATCATTTCTTTACTAGCCTCTGTAGCAGCAACATACTCTGCTTCTGTTGTTGAGAGTGAAACAACACTTTGTTGTTTTGAGACCCAACTGGCAGTTGTTCCACCTACAGTAAACACATACCTGTTGTGCTCCTCTTGTTATCTCTATCACCCACCATATCTATATGAACATATCCCTGTAGAGTAATGTTTGAACCACCAAAGCATAATGCTTGATTTGTGGTACCTCTCAAATACCTAAGAATCCACTTCACTACCATCCAATGCT
>APFE030229902.1:122296-145696 GCA_000404065.3 Pinus taeda
AACGAATCACATAGCATCAATCATCACTTCCGGGGCTTGCACCCGGTAACCAAGACTTCCTATGTGATTCGTTCTCCACATTTTACTAGTTTCAATCCCACTTCTTCACCCTTGTGAGCATCACCCGATGCAATGAGTGCTAAGTGAACTATTCAAAAATCATGAGAAATTAGTCAGTTACGACTACCTCATGGAAATGGTCATACGTTTGAATGACTTACTTAACGCAGTTGAATCCCAAAAATGATATCTAATATAATGCACTGCGTAAACCCCCATACTTAAATAAAAGAGTCAAGGGATCTCTACTTGAATGGTTCATGAGGCACAATACTTGCTAAGGTTTTGCAAATGGGGTAGCAAGCTAAGTGGGCTTGATTGTGGGAAAAAACTCCACAGTTAAGTGCACTTGAGCCAGAGGAGTTCTGGGATGGGTGACCTCCTGGGAAGTCCTGGTTACCGGGTGCAAGCCCCGGAAGTGATGATTGATGCTATGTGATTCGTTCTCCACATTTCACTAGTTTCAATCCCACTTCTTCACCCCTGTGAGCATCACCCGATGCAATGAGTGCTAAGTGAACTATCAAAAAATCATGAGAAATTAGTCAGTTACGACTACCTCTCATGGAAATGGTCATATGTGAATGACTTACTTAACGCAGTTGAATCCCAAAAATGATATCTAATATAATGCACTGCGTAATCCCCCATACTTAAATTCAAAAAGAGTCAAGGGATCTCTACTTGAATGGTTCATGAGGCACAATACTTGCTAAGGTTTTGCAAATGGGGTAGCAAGCTAAGTGGGCTTGTTTGTGGAAAAAATCCACAGTTAAGCGCGCTTGAGCCAGAGGAGTTCTGGGATGGGTGACCTCCTGGGAAGTCCTGGTTACCGGGTGCAAGCCCCGGAAGTGATGATTGATGCTATGTGATTCGTTCTCCACATTTCACTAGTTTCAATCCCACTTCTTCACCCCTGTGAGCATCACCCGATGCAATGAGTGCTAAGTGAACTATTCAAAAATCATGAGAAATTAGTCAGTTACGACTACCTCTCATGGAAATGGTCATACGTTTGAATGACTTACTTAACGCAGTTGAATTCCAAAATGATATCTAAAATAATGCACTGGGTAATCCCCCATACTTAAATTCAAAAAGAGTCAAGGGATCTCTAACTTGAATGATTCATTAGGCACAATACTTGCTAAGGTTTTGCAAATGGGGTAGCAAGCTAAATGGGCTTGATTGTGGAAAAAACTCCATAGTTAAGCGCGCTTGAGCCAAAGGAGTTCTGGGATGGGTGACCTCCTGGGAAGTCCTGGTTACCGGGTGCAATCCCCGGAAGTGATGATTGATGCTATGTGATTCGTTCTCCACATTTCACTACTTTCAATCCCACTTCTTCACCCCTGTGAGCATCACCCGATGCAATGAGTGCTAAGTGAACTATTCAAAAATCATGAGAAATTAGTCAGTTACGACTACCTCTCATGGAAATGGTCATATGTTTGAATGACTTACTTAATGTAGTTGAATCCCAAAAATGATATCTAATGAAAAGATATAATTTAGGTAGGCCAACAAGCAAGGAATTCATTTCTTTATCCTTGCATGTGAACTCCATCTTCTAATCTATGATAACCACTACTGGAGGCTTTTCATATTCTTCTTCCACAACATCCCATAGATCATCTCGAAGTTATTGAATGTAGGTCTTCAACCTTACTTTCCAAAACAAAAGTATTTTTTGTTAACCATAAGTTCCATATTGGTAAATTCTCTTTCTTGGCTTTCCATGGTCCTTGATCTTTCTTCTAGTTTGTAAATTGATCTAAAGAAATTGGCGCTGATACCAATTGTTGGAAACTAGGACATTATGGGGGGGGTGAATCAACATTGTAGTAATTTTACCAATTTAAAAAACTTATTTTACTTGTGCAAGAAAACTAGGACACCATTAAGTACTTCAACAATTAATTTAAAAAACATCATAAGAAACAATATCAACAATCACAATGGAACACACAAGGAGCAAACAAATTCTTACAAATTTCTCTTCAATTCATTCACAAAGAAAGATGAAATTGTTGCTACAATTCTCTAGCTACAAATAGTAGGAAGCTACAACTTCTTGATTTATTAGCTACAATTAAATGGAGCTACAACCCCAACTATTTACTAGCACCCACTAGAAGGAGCACCAAACCCTGATTTGCAAGCTAGAACTTGCTTGACACTCACTGGTTCATCTTTCATCCATTTTCATACTAGAAACAATGAATTCCTCTCCTACCTTCAAAATAAAACAATTTCCTCTATAATCACCAATACCTTCAACAATATTTGATCACTAAGAACACCAGCAACTTCACCCAACACAAAATTCTCCCCAGAAACACTCGTCTTCAACCTACTTTCTCAAGGCTGCATATAAAGAATTTTGGCTTGATATTTTTGGCCTCTTTTCTTTCCTTTGATTATTGCATGGATCCTTATTTTTTTTTCTTTGTCTTATTTATTTCAGTATTTTGGACCCATTCACAAAGTTCTCAGACTTAAACCATCATTTTATGCAATTTAAACTCAACATTTTTCTTAATTTTAACAATTATGGCCTTTTAACAGGTTTTAGTAAAGTGTTTCTAGTTTTATTTGCAGCTAACATTAGATTCGATGCCAAATGCACTATTAAAACTCATTGTTTCATGGAATTTGGCTTAAGACACTTTTGATTGGCGCCTTTACCTATTTTTTACCCATATGACTATTGCATGTGACCGCTCGCTAAGCCTTATTTCACCCTTCACACGCCAAATTTCTTTGTTGTTTGCTCTACGCCATTGGGCTAATTCATATGTGAAATGACCAAGTGTTGGTGCTTAATCGCATCTCTTTATATCCCTGCACTTTTATCTTGTGCCCCTTTATAATCTAGTGTGGACTTCCTTATGGGATGGCATGTCCTTATGGGGTCCTCCTAGCTTCATTCTCATTTGTTATCGCTCTGCCAAATTGTATGTCCTTTGTGTCCCAACACTTATTTCCCAACGATTCAGTTGTGCACACCTAAAAACATCGTCAAGTTGCAACCAAAAGGATGATGTCACATGTACCATGTGTTAGCCTCTAAGTGATGACACGTGTCACTCAAAAATAGGCTTCTTGGGTACCTATAAATGTAATAATTGCATGCCATGTGTCCACCTCTTATTCCATTGGTACTGATGTCATCATTAACCAATATTAATCTGCCACCTGTCCTATTAGAGAGGAGAGAGAAAGTGTCATGTAGCATTTTGTTTTTGTCAAATTCCTTTGTTAAAATTTTAAGGGTTCCCGATCATTTCTTTTGTTTTGCTTCCTTCGGGCCAACTCTCCTTTACATGCAAATTTTTCATTCATCTGGGATTGCCTCTCTAGACTAGCCCTTAGTTGGCTAATCTATTGGAGTGGGGACCTCTAGTCCAATTCTTATTGGTCCACGTTGTATCAGGCCATGTGCACCTGCACTCTTGCATCTCGACACTTACCTTTGTGCACCCTTTTAATAGCACTAGGTGAATACCTCTAGGCAGACTCCACTAGGTTGCGTCCTTTAGGATGGTGTCATCAACTAGCATCACCCTTCTCTTGTTTTTAGAATTATATTAAGGTTTTTAGGTATATTCACCGAGCTTCCCTTGCCAGCCAGGTTGTAATGTGGGCTATTCCTATCAACCAATGGGAAGACTCTTCATTGCTTTGTTGTGCATCAACATGCACCCAATCCTCTTTTGTGTCTACTTTGATAACCTTCCTGTTGGGTTTGGATGCTCCACCAAACTTAACTGTTAATGAAATAGAGTCTTTAAGCCATTTTATCTCTACTAACCTTTGAATTGGGTAAAGGAACTTTGACTGGTTCTATCTCTCAAACTAGGAGGCCATACCACTGGAAATATTTTTTTGATCTCTTTACACCTGAGTGGTTTTTATCTATATTTGAAATGATTTCATACTCTATAAATGGATCCAAAGACTCTGCTCCACTCTCAACCATGTTTCTCTTGATTCTAGTTCTTATTCTTGGAACCTAGTCTCCAGAGGCATGCTTCTTCAACATCTTTGCCCACTTGTTTCCATCAATGAAAACATTTTCGACAAACTCAGCTTAGAGAGCTTTCATATTGGCTCTTTCTATAGTGGGAGGACCCCACTAGGATATCTCATCCCGTAAGGAAGATCTCAGTGGATTATAAATGGGCACAAGATTTGTGTATAGAGTAAAAAGAACCAAGAACATGGTTTTATGTTCGGAAAAAGAAGACCAAGTATGTAGATATTTTTCAAAGGAGAGTAATCCCTCATAGGCTTAAAAATAGTTTAGTGCCTGAAGCTTTGAGCAATGGTCACAACACCGAGTCTTGTGGAAAACAATAGACTAAGCACAAGCACAATAAGAGCTGTAAAAAAAAAGGTATGTAGAGTTAATTTTGCAAATGTAAGAACTTTGGGCCAAAATTTATATGGCAGTAGTGTTTAGAAGTGACGGTGTATTAAAAGGCTTCGGGACTATGTTTAAAGTACTATGGCAAGAACAGTCGGTAGCACTATGTGTGGAAGTGCTTTGGAATAAATCCTTTGGGCCATAACTAAAGGCCCTGTATGAATGAGTCAAAAACTTGGTTTGGAGGTGTGGTAATGTCTTGCATGGATAGTTTAGTTGGCAATTATTTTGACAGCACATTATGATAAACAGATTCTTTGGGCTAATAGATGGATGAGTCGACAGCATATGAAAATTTTGTGGCACTGCTTGGTAGTTAAGCCAAACATAATAATAGAATGCTAAACTCATGAACAAGTTGGCAGAAGTTAAGAGGAAGAGTTAGTAGTTCTAGAAAAACTAGAGGTTCGTTAGAAATAGAAAGTCTCAACTAAATTCTATAAAATTCCAGAATGAGCAAAATTAGTAGTAAAACTCACAGATTGATCCCAGAACTATAAATTGAAGATTGAGAAGTTAAGAGCACATAAGAATATTGGAATGTATAAGAAAAAGGGAAAAATAAGGATTCTTGCAAGTATACAAGAAAATAATTGAAGCAAAAAATATTAGTCCAAAAATCCTTATAAGTAGAATTTGAGAAATAAAGTTTGTGAGCCGATGAGAGGTTGAAAATTGTTGGTACAGTGTGATGAATAATGGTGGTATGCATCACGGGTGAATCAAGAATCAAAATTGATATCTGATAGGTGAATGATAAATTAGTTATTAAGTGATTTAGTGTGTTCATCAAAGGTGATTTTTGGTGTTGATGTTGCTAGTGCATATAGTTTGGTGATTTGTTTAGTAATGAGAAATTGTTGAAGGTGATGGTGTTTTTATCAATAATCACAGATTGTTGAAGGTGTTTGTAAGGTATTTTTGGTGAGTAGTTACGGTGAGAAAAAATAATATTTTTATTAGATAAGAGGTTTATTGGTTCTAGTCTAAAAATTGATTAAAAATGAATCAAAAGGGCCAAAAAGTGATAACTTATAGATCAAGGGTTGTAAGTCCTTCTACTTGGTGTTGGTAAATGTTTAGGGGTAGAATTTCCTTTTAGTAGAGGTTGATAAATGAGTAGGGGCAGCATTCCCTTTCAATGAAGACTCATAAACAATTAGGGATATATATTCTTTTAATTAGCAAATGATAAGCCTACCAGTAGTATCTTATGGGAAATTAATGTAATCAAGTTGAATCTTGTATAAAATGAAGATTAGTGTCTTATTTGTATCTTTCTCATGTGCTTGGTGATTATGTTATGTTTTTCATGATTCGGTTGTGTTGCTGATCCATGAACAATTGCTAAAGTGAATGAAAAGTATAATTTGTGAAAATTTATATAATTTAGCCACACTAGTGATTCAGTCCCCCTCTTAGGAGTGTCATGGTTTCCATTTCTTCTAACAACATGTAGTTGTATAGGGCCATAAAAAAGTTGGAATCCTTAGGTCCCAATAATCTTGATTTACATTGCATAATTTTTTCAAAG
This sequence comes from Pinus taeda, assembly GCA_000404065.3. Lineage (NCBI taxonomy): Eukaryota > Viridiplantae > Streptophyta > Pinopsida > Pinales > Pinaceae > Pinus > Pinus taeda. The sequence continues at coordinate 128,320 of APFE030229902.1, forward strand.
TATTTTCTAGAATCTTTTTGAAGGCCTCAATAATGCCATTTTCCTAAGGATGATAGGGTGTGCTCTTTTGATGGTAGATTTAAACTCTTTTGTCGAGATAGTAATTATATTATTCAAAAACTAGGTACTTTGATCACTCATAAGTTTTTTAGGACATCCAGACCTTGTAAACATGTTATCAAATAGAAACCACAATGTTGTTTCTATGTACAATATTTAACAGGCTCTTCCTTAGCCCATCTCGTAAGGTAATATGTCACAGTTATAATATAACTAGCTCCTAATATTTCTTCTAATAGATTCATAGGTCTGATGAATTCTACTACCCATTTTTCAAATGCTTGTAACATCACCTATGGAAATAAGGACATTTCATCCCTTATGTATGGTTTCCCAACTCACTGACATACATCACAACTATGACAAAGTTCCTTGGCATCCTTATGGAGAGTGGGCCACAAGGGTCTTGTGTGTAGGATCTTCCATATAGTAGCCTTTCCTACATGGTAGCCTCCAACAACTCCTTCATGCATTTACGATAATATCAAGGGCCTCTCATGTTTAAAAAGAACACCGAAGTATGTCATTTGTACATAACTTGTATAGGCATACTACTATGACTTGATAATCTAATTCATTTCCCACCAAATGTTTCTTTTGTGTAATTGTATATTTTGTTGGGGCTCCTCCTATGCTAAAGAAATAGATGATATCTATAAAGTAGTCATCAACCATTCTTATCACGAATAGGTGTGCATATGGAAATTTTTCATTAGTATTCCATGCATCTTCTGTTGTCAATATGCATGAGGAATTATTTGGCCCTGCATTAAGCCTTTCTTCATTTCACAACTACTTCAAAGTCATATTCTTGAAAGAGCATCAACCATATGCATATACTTTGACGTAACACTAGATTGTTGACAAGGTATCTCAACAAATAATGATCATTGTGCATCTTGAAGTGTGATGCAAGAAGGTAGTGTTTGAATGTTTGTAGCACATACACCATTTCCAAACCTTATCATTTTGTAGTGGTATAATTGTATTCAATAGTTGATAACAGCTTAATAGAAAACATAATGGGGTTATCTATGCCCCCTTCTCCTAGTTCATCCAAAACTGTGGCCAATTCTATGGATGATGCATCCACGTGAACATGAAACTACTTTCACTAGTTTGGAAAAACAAAAATCGATGCACTAACCACCTTATCCTTCAAGGCATCCAAAGCTTGCTAACACTCTTATTCTTGTCAAAACTTAGTCTCCTTTTTCAATAATTTTTCTAAGGGGATTTTAATATGCGCATATACCCTAATGAATTTTTTGTAGTACCCTATATGGACTAGAATCACTTGTAATTTTCACATTGAGGTAGGTGGAGGTAAATATACTAGGACAAAATTTTTTCTAGGATCAACCAAAAAAAACTTCCTACCCATTACATGACCCAAAAAAACAAAATGGAGAGAAAAAAAATATTTTTCTTCAAATTTAATGAAATCTGTAATTGTATACATCTGTCAAGCATCAAACATATAACTTCAATATGCTTCCTTAAAATACTAAATATTTTCTACTCATCCAAATATACTTCTCGGAACTAATGGATAAAGTATTTAAATGTTTCTACCAAAACTTTGGAGAATATTTTTAGTGCATTCTTCAAACCAAAAGGCATGATATTATGCTAAAAAGATCTCCATTCTATCACAAAGGTATTCTTGTGTCTATCTTCCAGCTTAATTTTAATTTAATGATAGCCTGAGAATCCATTGGTAAATGAGTAGGCCCCTTTCCCTACTACATTATCCAATACTTCATCTATAAATCATGTAGTAATGGGTCATGAACGCAAGCATTATGCAACTTCCTCAAGCTAAAACAAATTATGATCTCCCATGTTTTCTTTTCCTACACTAGCATTAAGCTTATCCATTCATATTCTTCCATTGGTTCAATAATTATAGCTTCCAACATTATTTCTAGTTATTTCATCACCTTCTTCTTGTATACTAGATTCAATCTATAAGGTCTTTGTTTGACTAGATTCATACTTGACTTCAATGGGATCTTCATTTCTCCTAGCTCCCCAACTATGCCTTTCATCTCTAAAAAGGTAGTTGGAACAAGTCTTGTTATTCACACAATAAATCAAAAATTTCCCTACTATTTCCTCATCCCAATACTCTCCAATAACTCCTACATTAGGGTTTTTTTTAGTTCTGATGTTCCTTTGTGCATTTAATAGGCTTTCCATAATATGTATATTCTAGCTCTAGACTTACTACTATGCACTCCATTTTTTTCTAGTACTTGTAAGTTTCTTGGGTCATCCTCTTCTCCACATTCTTCTATGAAATTTTAGTATTCTGTGATTTTTTTAATATTTTGAGAATGTTTGTGGGTGAAACATTAGGGTATTAATTTATGCATGGTCTAATCTTCTTTTTCAAAAAGATTACCTTTGATAGTTTTCACAACTATATAAACTAAAGGATCATCTGATTCAAAATTGAATGTTACCTTGAAATTTTGAGTCATTTCTCCCCAACATTTTATTCATCTATGCAATTCTAGTTACGTATACCAGTGTTTAGGGATGGTATCCAAAATGCATGAAAAAATGTACCCACTCCTCTTTTTGTATTTGTTTCATAGTCCATGCTACAACACAATATTTAAGGTGAGTGGTTCGTAAACTCAACACAATATAACTTGATGTAATGTCTCCTCTATCCATCCCAAACCCTATTTGTAGCAAATGTTTGCATGTTTTTCCGATTTTCCATATTGTTGTTGTCTCCATCCCACCAATGTGCAAAAGTTGCGTTCAAGGCTACATATAATTCTTGTAGTCTTAATTGTTCAGGTACCTGTGACTTGATTTTTTCCAAAAAGGAATATACATATAAAAATCCATCAAAATTTGAGGGATTCCATGCCTTTGTTCTAATCTAGCATATTGTGCAGGTAAGACATGCACACCTCCTATTGGATACTTCATGCATTCTATACTACCAATTTTCAAGTTCTTTGTCTGAATTTGAGGGACAAGAATTAGTGTTGTTCCAACTCAAGATACCATCTATAGTTGGATTGACATAATCATCTCTTCAATCAGTCACATTAAAAATTTTGTCTAGGTCTTTTGGGTTGAACCCTTCTCTTACAGGCTCTACGTAGTGGTCTCCTTCCATTGGATTTAATGGCGCAGTGACCCTTAAATATCCTGGTTAAAATATAATTTGTCTCTTATTGAAGTTGATTATGACCTAGTTATCAAAACCCTACTCAATTCCTAGTGACACAATATATGGGTTTGTATCATCCACACTCTCAATTACTTCAAAGTCAGAAATGCTTCTGACTCCATTAATATTGACTTTTACACATTTCAGTTTACAAATAGGAAAAATATTGTATTGATTTTCTTATCCCATTTGGATGGGTTCCCAATTCAAATTTAATCTCCCCATCATTTCAGATTTATTTTCAGGAGGATACTGACATATGAGCCCAAGTACAAAATAATATTATCCATGTCATAATCCCCTATTTACATGTTAAATATGAATTCTATAATCATCCTTTTTCTATTCATAATATATTTAACTATGCGCTTTGGTGGGGGGGATTCTACACAATTGGAATTTCTTGTTCTCGTGTGCACCAGTCAATCTTTTTGCATAAATTATCTAGGGCTAATTCATCAATTATTAGCTCTAAAAAGCTCTTCAAGAAGTTTTCAATGGGGCTTACCTCTCTAGTATATCTTATGGGTGCATTTTTTTCAAATAGAAGGGGCATACCATATATAGGTAGTCCTCATTATGTGGTTGAGCATAATGGACCCCATCATGTCAAAAACAACTCCCTTCTATTTTCCTCATATCTTTCTTTTTCTGTCACATAATCAAAATTTGGATTTGGTTCCATGGCTTCCTTACCCATTAGTGTGGTTGGCTTCCTTTTCCAGCTACATTTTCTCTAGTCATTGTTACTCCATGTGTAAATGGCCCTACTTATGGATGGTCTCTACATGCCTTACCAGCTACCATTTATACATTCTGGCCTTTTTTCTCCTGTCGCTTTGCAATGAGAAGACAATCCTCTATAGCATGATCCATTTCTTTTCACAATGTACAAGTTGTGCAAGGGTTAGGTAAATCTCATGAAATATGTCCTAGTTGCACATAATTATAGTAAATCACTAGATTCATGCCTCTTCCAAATCCCTGCAATCCTCTACCTTGGAAACCTTGTCCCCTTTCCTACATTTTTTGGCCTCTACCTATCTAATTATAGTTCCTTGGTTGATTGTAATTTTTCACTCCTCCTCCAGTCCCTTCAACCTCTTCTACCATATATCTATCAAAAGTACACTCTCTCATCAATTCTAGCACATGACAGGCATGGATGTCATGTACCACTAAGAATTGATATATTTGCATCATAATGGTATGTCATTGGTAAAATACCCCATACTATACCAATTTCACACCAAAGGCCCCTACCTCGTGCTAAAGGGTTTGTAGACCCTATAGCAATGTACTCTATCATCGTTGGGAATTTTTTCCTTTGGTGGCATTCTTTCGTGCATATGGTACTACATACTTCCTCTTGCTTCTCCTTAGCTTTGGCTAAGTCCTATAATTGTATTGTCAATGTTGCTAGTTGTAACTGAACTTAAGCCATGCTTGTGTTTTTTCTGCTTCCTGTAGGAGATTCTTCCATTTTCATAGAAATTTTTATGGCTTCAAATTATGACGCAATCTTTTGTTGAGTTAGTGGGATGTGTATATGTCAAAACAATATTTTGATGAACCATTCCTTGTGTTGCACATTTAGAACCTAAAATGTCAATTTATCCCTCAACATCTTAAACCTTTGGTCAAAGTCCCATACTGATTCATTAGGGTTCTACTTAATCGCTTTGATTTTTGTGATGCATTGAGACTCTGATTTTGGCATATGTAATGTCAACTAGTGACGTAATTTACCCTAAGGGTGCATCAACATTAAATTTCATATACCAAGTTAGTGTGCAATCGCTAAAGTTGGTTTCCAACTTTGTAACCTTCATTTGTTCATCTTGGACCTGTTTAATAGTCCATACAACTTCACAAACAAATAGATTTTGTTTGAGATCGTCTATCCCAGTTCCATGGAAGACAAACATTCAAAAGGTACGATCAATACTTGTCATTATGTATTGTGCGGTATTATCTGGAGATAATTCTGAATATCTTTTTGGTGACTTGGGTTCTATCCATTTATTTTTCTAATTCCACTACTTTTATTATCTTTTCTTTCACTCCTACTTCCTTCACTACCTAAAAATGCATGCAATATTGTTTGGTGATCTTACCTCTTGACTCGGAGACATGCACGGGTCATGGGTTTGACACAGGGTATGGCCTGAGCAGGGTCATTGTGATATATTGGTTCTTCTTTTTCATACAATAGGATAATTATTTCCTTCCTTATTCTTTCTTCTTCCACTACATAATATTTCATTATCTTCTATGAATTGTACTCCATTGGGCAAGTCATTTGTGTTTATCTCCTCTTCTTGATCACTAACCTCCCAATCTTCACTATTATACTACTTTTTAATTCCTTCTATGGTTTTCCTTATTTTCCTCCTATATGTTGTAGGTTTCAATTTAGAACTCTCCCTTTTCTCAATACTGCAATGAAATATCGTTCCACTACGCAACATTTTTCCCACTTCCTCTATCGCACTCTCCACCTATGCTAGTGTACGTGCTCTTACCCTTCTGGTATTTATTATTCTTTTGTCTATATGATGCCTCTACATCCTTAGCTCATTCTCTATTTACGTTTTCTTGTTTTTTATCCCTCACCTCTTTTTCCTTGGGGTATCCTCTGGTCATCCTCTAGTCTCTCCATTGCGTGAAACAAAATTTAGCCATTCATGGTGTCAAAATCCAATGACATAATTCTTTTGTCACACAATATTATTTTTATTTAGGTAAACAATGATCTTAGGTATATTCCTCATGGTACCTTGAAGAATTACCTTTCAATTTCACTGTATGACTAGGTGCCCTTTATAACAAACTCAACAATATAACCTTCCAATACACTATTCAACCAAAAGTCGACTATGTGAGAAATCTTGTTACTTATAGATTTTAACCTATGGATTAGTTCTGGAGTCCAACTACATAGTAAAATAGTGTTTCAAGTTTCATTTACTTCTGCCAACCTTTGAAACCACTCGACCAATATGATAAAAAATTCAACAAATAAAATTTCATGAAAATTTGTAAAGACATATGGTTACATGGATTTATCAATATTGATTTGTTGATTTCTAGTCTATTCTACAACAAACTCATGTTGTTTTATCTCCACCCACTATTATATTTCTTCCCTAGTAGGCCTCCACATCCCCTTCAGTCATAGATTCCAATCCTAGCACAAAACCATTTGTTGGCATGTAGAGGGAAAACTCAGGTTTGGAATGAATTTTCTAATAAAACCCCTCAAACACTAACCATTTCAGCAACACTTACAACTAGGTGGAGTCTCACACAAGGCATCTATGGGGGACTATAACAACCTGGACAATTTTGCAATGATGAAGGAGAGGGAGACATTACAATATCATTACCATATTCAACCTATTATTATTCCTTCTCATTCAGAAAATGAAATTAAGGTATACCTATATTCTTCAAAGTAAACCCATGATTTATGCATGCAAATTATAGTAATGCGAGAAATAGATAACTCATCACATAATGCACAAAGACATAGCATAAAATGAACTAATATTTCTATTAATACTATGAATTTCTCAGTGCAACTGCTCCCATCATGACTCTCCAACATATATTAATTTTCATTATATTTCAAGATTATCAAAACATAAAGCATATTAGAAGCCTAAGACAAGACAAGACATCAAAAACATGAGTTTTACATGTCAGCTTTGATATGTTTATAGATTTTACATTTGGGTGCCAACCAACTAAAAAAGCTTCAGTAGAAAAACATTATTATGGGAGGCAATCATTAGTATGGGAAAAACATACAAAATAAGGCTAATGACTTTCCTTATTGTTTGTCTTATTGTGCCCATAACCTTGTTTGACCTTCCTATGTGGTACCCTTTTGTGTGGTGCTCCTTTGCATTTTTCCAAAACTTGTACCCAAAACAGTGCTCCAAAAATACCATTCTTTGGGGATTTTATATAGCTATCCTCTCATATAAATCATCATCCTTGATGCATGGAGTTCCCTCCATGTTATATGGTACCACTCCACTAGTAGTTTCTACCTTCACAGTTGTGTGTCTCCTTATCTGCTGAAAACAACATATCATTATTAGTTTATAATAAAAAAGGAAATAAATTTAAATATAACTTGATGCCTTAGAATAAACTAACATGAAAGTAGAGCTTTGCTTCAACTACAAGTCATACTTGAGTATCTCGGTTAGTACCTAAATAGTAAAATAACTTTACAAAACCTAACAATTTATCACAACAATAATTTTCCTTTTTATTATTTTTTAAACAACATGCATTCACTTCAAATCGCATTGTATTTCCATCCAATATAGGTTTCCATCCAATATAGGTTTCCAACCTATTCACATCCATACACATGCAATTCTATGCACTAAATTTTTTAGCCTTTAATTATAATCTTGATTTTAAGATTAGAATCAATTACAAGAGTCCACACTTGTTCAAACAACTTTACTCAAGGAACCATTTTTATAACATGCCTCTCTTTCAAGAGAGGACTTGTTTCACATTGTTTCTCCACATTAAAAAACACAACCTTTATTCAAGTTCAAATCTAGGTATTACTATTACTACCAAAATATAACTAACAGGATCTATGTCTTGCTTGATTTCACCTCTGTAGTACATCTATGTCCCTCTGATATGCTTAATGTTTGAACCAAAACTATGATAATTTTATATTTCCAAACCTTATATGGTTTAGATATTGAACATTATCTCTAATAACACTTTGAAACATACCTAGTCCCTCAAAGCCTGATTAAGGATTGAGGGTACCAAATTCTCACCTTTACTTTCTTGAGGATCAGCTCAAGCACCACCTACATCACACCTAATTGTTTCATGTCTTCAAGAGGATGAAGTTTATCTTGCAAAGAGGGTTTATTTAGTATGATTAATCATGCTCCACTTAACAAGAACCCTTTAATAACTGTGAATTATGACAAGTTGTAGTCTTATAGACCTAAATTCACAAGCTCACGACCTTTGAGCTTGTATGCTTGTAGTTCATATTTGTATCACATCCATGAAGAGGAGTTTATTCCTCATGGAAATTTCTTGGCCACCATAATTTAACTATGATTCATTCATAAATTAGAGGGTATGTGATTCTCCATACCTATATCTAATGATTATAATAATACCTTATTATACTATATTTTCCAATTTAATGATCCATAAATTATCCAACCTTAGGGCATGAGAAAACATTGGCTTTTAGGTTTGCTTTATGGTGCCAGTTATGATCATGGCCTTGTGATTTTTTTTATTTTTTATTTTATTTTATGTTGATGTTGAATCTATAAATATATATATATATATATATATATATATCTATGTATGTATGTATGTATGTATGTATGTATGTATGATTTCCTTTTGGAATGGTCAAATGCAGTTGGAAGTTAACCTTATCACATGACTTTCACCATTTGTGCCCTAGTTTCCTTAAAAGAATCAGCTTAGCATTAATTCTTGCATTGTATGGTCACTACTTTTCTCACTTAAAATAAGTGTTATCCTTTGGTGATACATGAACATAAATGATTCATATGTTTCCCTTCCTAGAGATTTAGAAATGTGTATTGCATAGAATTTGATTTGGATGGCATTACAATATTCATTTTTTTGGGCCACATAGTATCTTATGAGCACATGACACATATGGAACACCATTGCATAGGTCCATCATTATCTATTTTATAAAGGCCTATATCACATGGCTCTTGGACTCCATGGTGAAATGGTGCCCCCTTTTGGACACTTAATCCTCTATGGGTTGGTGTGGAATGTGAATAGCCACCAGAGTCCAAGAGAACACTTGAAATATGAATCCAAGGGTCACATCATGTTCAATAAATGTATATCATGTCAATAATATATGCAATCCAATGTTTATCTTTCACATATGTTGTTTACATTCCATGTGAGTTTAGCATGGTATTAAAGCTAGATTGTCAGACCTACACTTTAGATTTTCCATTCTAAAACCTTTGTAAGCTTATAGTTGTGTTCTCTCCTTTGCCTTTCTGACCTTGTCAGACTTATGTAACTCCTTTCATGTATGGTTGTTTCTATGCCATATGCTTGACCCCTGAAATTTGAAATTCACATATCTCCAATTTTGGTAATCTTTCCCTTTTCTTTTGCTAATTCTGCATTTTTTTTTGTCCAAGGCAAGTTACCTCTTCTTGGTCTATAATTTTCAAAACCTCTACGTTATATGGCTATATGCATTGGTTGGAGAGCATGATCTATATGATTTTTCTTTGAGAAAGTCGTTGGTTTGTGCGTTGTATTAAAGGGAATCTAAAGCATTGAAGTTATCTCTGTGTGTATTATATGTGCATGCATTATAACTCTTGTAGTACGCTGTAAGATATATGTGTTGTGCTACCTCTCTTTTTTTTGCGATTCTTCGTAGTGCAATGTCGTATTGTAACTTGGCGTGGCATAACAAATCCCCCTTATTATAACTCTTGTAGTACGTTGTAAGATATATGCATTATGCTGCCTCTCTTTGTTTGCGATTCTTCGTAGTGCAGTGTCGTATCATAACTTGGCATGGAATAACAAATCCCCCTTCTTTCTCCACAATAGTCATATAAGATACTTCAAACCTGGATTATCTCCACGTTGCCTCACAAATATTTCCGCTGCAACTGCTCCTAAATTTCAGCTATTGTGCTCTGAGAATGAAAAATTATTTTTTTCTCCTTACAGTCAATGAGTGGGTTAGTCTATCTTTTTGGCACAGATTTTTCCAAAATCTAGTCAGGCTTTCTATTCAGGAGAATTTTCATTCCCTCACAGTTCATGTTTATCAATCAATTCACTGAGCCCTATGTGCTAAACTTTTAAAAAAAAAAGTACATTTTAGATGATGTCTGAAACACATGTATATCCAGGCACTATTTCATACTTCGTATCTTCTAGGCAGTCTTTCAGTACTTCAAGGTGAAGTGAGTAATCAACCACTCGATCAAGCTTCCCTCCTCTGCCAATTTTGTCAAATTCATTCCATATTCCTCAAGAGTCTGCATCTTGTTGCTATTACTACCGCCTCCAACTCCGGCTCCAATAGCTTCTATACTTTTTCCAACCATCCAAATTACCTGTGTATGAATATTGTTGTGGTCAGCTCTAAGATTCTCAAGAAAACGAGCTACAACGTGACCCCTCACATCCCTCGAGCCTCAGCCTCTTGGTCATAGTTACATCAAATGATCAGTGAATTTGAGAGCATTCAATGCCTCCGTTGACTGGAATGGTTACTTGGATAGCACATGCTCCAGGCAAGCAGGTGAGAAAAGGGGGATGGAGAGGTTGAATAAGTGACGTGGAATTTTTGAGACAGTTGCAAGGTGTCTTCCTAGCGATGGTTGTGTTGGCCATCCCAATGACCTTCCTCACATCATCGCAGTAATTGGATGGAATAAAGCCACCATGGAGAAAATAAATGAGGCATGGAATCATATCAAACGTGATGACCTGGCACGTTATCTGTGCATGATAGCTGGGATGTAGTAGTGCAGACAGCTAGTAAGATAATCTTCTTGTTTAAGATTGATTAAGGAAGCTTGAAGATCCTCTACGCAGTTTGTATATTTTCTATTAGCAGAGGAGTACATGAGTGCACATGAACCACATGTATATAATGTTAACTTGGTGAGGAAAGTTGTTGAAATTTAATCCATGGCCTAGTCGCTGGAAATCGCTTGGAAAATCTACTGTGTAGAATTTTGAAGCCATGACCAGTTTGTGGGTACCGATCGCCCAACATGTTCTCTAATTCATCTAAGATCTTCTCCATGTTAGAATTTTCATTTGTTACTTAGTACTATTTAGTCTCTATTTAGTGTGATGTGATAGCCTTCCTTACTCATGGAAAATAACACTCATATGGTAACTTAAGGACTCAAAGCATCGATGATCCACAAGAGAGAGATAATGGCAATAAAACCCTCATTTTTCCTTGTTTTGATGGGTTGGTTTTGTATATATGAATTTTCTTCTTTTGAGTTGTAGCCATAATAAAGTTGATCCTAATCGTTTCTCCAAAGCCTACCATCAAGGCTTCATATTGTTTGTAGAAGAAGATAGTGCATAATTACGAGAGAAAACTTTGGTATATAGTGATACAATTGAAGTTCACAGTATTTATTTTCCAGTTGTTAAGAAAAATGGCTAAGATTGAAAGAGTATTAGATTTATTAAGAACTCTAATAATGTTTATTGCTAATAGCACAGTCGAAATCAACAAAACCACTATTGTTGACATTCAAACATGTCTGCAACATACACAGGAAAAGGTAGAAATTTAGGAGCTTGAATCTCAACTGCAGCAGGGAGAATTACAACAATGGAATCATCATTCGGAACCTGTTTACATTTAAACAAACTCCCATAAACAACAAGTCAATTATGTTACATTTGATTTAGATCCAGTGCCCAATGAAGTAGCAAAGTTACATGCAGAGGCAAAATTTCAGTTTGCACTTCCTAAGCCCGTCATTTGACCTTGGGAAGAGCTTGCCCATAACAAGAAAAAAATGGTTTTGGATATGACAAGAACGTGTCCTTTCATATTCCAGATTACTCAAAGCCCATCTAATTTAAGAGTGTTGGATTTCTTCATGATAGTTAATCTTCGGTTGTTCCAGATTCTGCGCCTCTTCCACAACTACCGCAACAGATTGTGAAATGCCAACACTGTGACCTAGTTGGCCATATGAAAGATCACTATTTTGATCTTTATCCATGTGATCACTCTCATAAAACCACGTATTCTTCAAACAGATGCTTAAAAAACAAGCCTTCTATAAGAACAAAGACTCATCTTGGATGGATCGATTCTTAGGAATGTGCTTCAACAGCCAAGAAGATATTTCAGACATATGTCATAACTTGTTCTAAAGTATTGAACAACCTTACAGTTGAGTTTTCTCCATCATCTCACCTTGTATCTGACAAGGGGGGAAGTGATGGTCATCTACAAGCTTCAAAGCAACATCAAGTGACCTTGAGCCACAACCTACCATACCAAATTCAGAGTTATAGCCAGAGACAAAGATGCCCTTTAGCATGCCTTCAATTGGTGATCATTCATAAACCATCTATGTGGGGTTGAGACATCTTTTCAAATAATTGGGGACACTTCCTCTAGCAGAAGACTTCAGCTTCTTCCTAGTTTTTGGAGAGTTATAGCAATTGCATTAAGAATTCCAGAGTTGGTGGTCATTCTTAAATCATCATATGTTGAAAATTCCCTTTTCAGGTTGAGGTTCTCCCTTTTTATGTGGGGTGAGACCTCCCTTTCAAATTTTAAGGTTTCCCTCTTCAAAACATTAGGATCACTTCCTCTAGCAGAAGACCTTAGCTTCATGCCAGATGTGGAAGAGTTTCGAGAACTACACTAAGTGTTCCAGTGTTGGTGGTCATCCTTAAACCACCCCGCTTATACCAACATTTCAGAGAGCACATTCAGCTTAGTGCTGTCACGCATGTTTTGCACATTTTTTATTATCATTCTTTTCTTGGATTCGTACATACCCCTTTGGATTAAAGGGGGGAATGTTGGACACCTAATCCTCTATGGGTTGGTGTGGAATGTGAATAACTACCAGAGTCCAAGCGAATACTTGGAATATCAATCCAAGGGTCACACCATGTACTGTAAATGTATATCATGTCAATAATATATTCAATCCAATGGTTATCTATCACATACGTTGTTTACATTCCAAGTGATTTTAATACTGAAATTGAGAATTATCTCCATTGATAAACTATGTTAGGGTGTCCCAACCAATACCCAACCTCTATTTTAACATGAAAATAAAACAAATATCAGATTTTAATTGGGAGTGTAGCCATGCATTCAAGCATGAATCTAAATTTCAACGAATTGAGCATATAAGAAAATTATAAAACCTATATGTACAATGCCTCTCGTATTTCATTGTTAGGTCCCATTATTTGTGAAATAAACACTCGTTGCATTGTGGGAATATATTCGTATTGCATGATACAAGTATAGTTACTCCCTCTTGTGGAAAATGATAAGAAGTTCCATGTAACCTATTTCTTCCCATGTGACATGGAATCAAACATTCATTATATCACAAACATATGATGTTTCACCAGAACTCTTAGTTTTGATATCAACTGGTCTATCCCCAAAACATCACAATAACCTCATTGTTGTTAGTTTAATACCTCAATTGTATAGTAGGTTGTAATTTAATTATACCTAAACTTGGATTAATACTTCGATGAATTTTTTTGGAGAAACTAATTAATTTCAAGCGCCTGTTATGGCAGCTAAAACAACCCCAAAATTTGACCCATATTAAAATTTTGGAGTCCCTCTATACTAGAAATTATTCCGATCTTTTCTTATGGTCTCTTAGGGTTTCATGCTCCGTTCACACCTACATGATCTCCTTATGGCTTAAAAAAATCAAACCCTAAATTTCTAAGTTTGATTTTCCCTCTTAGTAGCTAGTCACATTGGTTAGGTTTAGTACAAGCCTTAAATTTGCGACATGTGGCATTTTCTTCATTTATCTATTTTGGTCGTTAAGTCACATCTCACCCTAGTCTTATTTTTCTTAGTCAGTTGTTGACACAACTTTCAACCAATACATTGTGGACGCTTTGTGACCTCTCATCGCATATTAACTTCACTAGTTGCATAGTTGCAATTTTAACTATTTATGTTTTTGTGATCTCCCACTAAGTGCGACCTGATGATCTCACATAATAGGTAGCATGCAACCCCTGTTTTGGTACAAATGCCTCTTGCGAGCTCTATCTAGATCAGTCACACTTGACCTAATCTTAGTGCACCGACCCTTCGTGACCTTTATCTCTACATGTGCACCCTCCTTTTAGAAACCCAACCCCCCTCTCTCCTTCGTTTGATTTCTACACTAAAATTTGACGTGCAAACCCTCTGCCCTGAAAACCACTAACAGATTGTGACCACCATAAGTAAGTGCTTATTTCCTTGCCTTTTCATCATTATTTTTAACACTTGGTGGCCCTCCTCACACGCTAACTCTGCGTATTCATTCTAGAAACTATCTTTGGATTTATAATTCCCTTGGGAGGAAGAATAAACCCTCTGTGCCTTCTCGCCTTGGATTGCCACTACATGACCCTTGTCATCTCTTTATCTACACCTCCCTATCTCTATTTGTTCCTACATTACCTCCCCTAAGTGAAACTCCCAAACTGATTTTCCCCTTTGCCCAAATCATTGATGAATGTCTAGTGTGAACCCAAACCTCGACTCATACATATTAATGTGGTTCCCTTTTTCTTGGTATGCTTGGGGTTTAGGGTTTTAGTCTAAGAGATTAGGTGATATCCTTATGAGCCCACCCAAACTTTTAACCCAATTTACCCAAAATTTGCAATGCTCATAACCCTAGTCACAATACGACCACAGTCACAAGTCATAAACCAACATTTAGACATATTCATTTCCCTTGTGACCAATGATATGTATCAACCCCTTGTCATACAATCACAAAACCGAATTTTAAAGGATTAAATATTTTATGACCTAGTTCATATTGTGACTGTGTGACCATCCTCCCTCAACCCTAATCGAATAGTCAAAAGGTCACATTAGAATGTCAACTCCAAATGTGACCATCTAACCATGCGACTTGTGAATTCCTCTGCATTGCAAGTTTCTCGATCTACCTTCAATCACATAGTCACATTTGCACAATCATGAGAATTAATCGCTCTTGCGACTTGATTTCAGTGTGACCTGGTGACCTACTTATTCCCATTGTGACCTATACTTTTGAGAACATGCGCAACCTACCTCACCAATTGATAACTGTGACCTTCTTATGGATCTAGATTGCGACCAAGTGACCCACTCATTTTGTTCCTGTGATATTTTATCTATGTTTAGTGATTTTTATTCATATTAACATTTGGTATCAGAGCTTTGGATTCTAGGGTTTTGCTGCTCTAAACAGGTCATCGTGGAATTTTTTCTATAACTTTTTTTCTCCGATGTTGCAAAAGCTAAAAAAAAAAACCATTTGGGAAGAAATCATGCTGAATCTCGGGTCCAAATTTCAGAGCTTTTAGCACTATATTTGCGGAGATAGGATCTGAGGAAGTTGGTCTTTTTGCAGACTCCTGAATTACATTCCAAACAGGTGACCTGGGGAAAATCATCATAACTTTCTCTCTGAGTATCGGATTCAAATTTGGTCAGAAGTTACAGAAAGAGAACGGACTGTAGTTTCTTGTATATATTTCTTAGAGCCAAAGGTTGAAACAATGACTCGTGCCATGTTGTACAAGTTCGCTCTACTGAACTAGTCTATAATCAGGTCACTGTGGGAGTTTTTTCATAACTCTTTGTTGAAGAATCCAATTTGGATCAGACTGGTGGCATTGGAAAGAGGACATAGAGGGCTACTGTAGGTCACAATTTTAGAACTAGATGATCTAAAGTACAGATATACATCAGAGGCAATATCGAGCTCCTACAAAGTGAAAAAAGGTGTGTAGATTCCTTTTAATTTTTGCTTAAGATTGGTTTGAAAATTTATTTTGAAGGAATTCAAAGGGAATAGTAGAGAATTATTATCAGTAAATGATGCCCCTAGGAAATAAAATGCAAACACCTAGTAAGCAACCTGAAATCTCTAGCATGACTCATGAAGAAGAGGAAAAAATGCTACTTGATATATCAAAATTACAAGAACAAGTGCAACAAATGTCACGCTCACAAAAGCTAACAGAAGCTAAGATAAATGGCATGGAATCTAAGATAAAGGGCATGGAAGCTAAGATGGATGATTTGAAGATATATTTAAAGATATATTTGAAGAGAGACATGGCAGATTTGAAGACAGACTTGAAGACAGACATGGCAGATTTGAAGACAAATTTGACAAATTTTCTTCAAGAAATACTTACTAATGGTGAAAAGGTTGTAAAGGAAACTCAAGATGCAAACAAAAGAAATGTTAATCATAATTTCATAGACTCTAATGTGGGATCGAAGACCCACCATATTCCAAAAATCGATATGAGGAAGTTTGATGGCAAGGATCCCGCAACATGGATATTACAGATGGAGCAATTTTTCGATCTCAATAATGTGCAAAAACACACAAAAAGTACGTATTGCAACTTTATATTTGGAACCAAATCAGTTTGTATGGTATCAATGGCTTTGCTCTCGTAAACAAATTATTACTTGGGCAATTATTACGGAAGAATTGACAGAACATTATGAGGATACAAAAAGCAACACTTTTTTTAGCCAATTGATAAGTCTCAAACAAAAGGGTTCAATAATGGAGCACATTGAGGAGTTCCAAAAAATTGAACATAAGGGTAAAAAATATTCTAGAGGAGCATAGGATTGATGTGTTCATAGGGTCTTTAAAGGATAATATCCAACATGATGTTCACCTTTGGTAACCTGATTTATTAGAGAAGGCATTCAGGTTAGCAAGAACAATGGAAAGCAAAATTATGGCAACCAGGAAGCATACCACTCACAACTATAAAGATGGCAGTGTTGTTGCCCCTAGTCTTCCACAACCTATAAGGTTGACACCACAACAATTGGAAGAAAATAGAGCAAAAGGGCTTTGTTACAGTTTTGATAGCAAATACACTAAGGGTCATAAGTGTGCTGAGAAGAAATTATTCTACGTAGATTGTGAAGAGGAAGAGAAAGGAGCAAGAAAGGTCAAAAGAAGAGGATATACTCTAGGAACAAAGCCTAGATGAAGAACAAATGAATCCGACCATATCTTGTAATGCATTGGTGGGAATTACCACTCCTCAAACCATCAAGTTAGAAGGACAAATCAAGAAGAAAAAGGTAATAGTGTTGATTGATTCGGGAAGTACCCACAATTTTATTCATTGTAAGGTAGCAAAAGAATTGAATTTCTTTATATATCCAGCAATAGAGTGTTAAGTGATGATTGCAAATGGAGGAACAATAAATTGCTTTGGAAAATGCCATAATATCAAGCTATCCATGGGAGAATATGTGTTGACTAGCCCAATGCTTTCCATTCCAATGGGAGG